>JABXJD010001803.1:0-72372 GCA_013375575.1 Percina caprodes | reverse complement strand
GCAGTATGTCAAGTAACTCACAATTATATTTCTCTGAATTTGTCAATTTACTTACCAGTGCTCTCAATTACCACACTGACAGAAACACTCCAATCTATTTTATAATAAAAATAAACAAATAAAATAATAAAAATCACTTTATATAGTTTGTTTAGGTTTGATTATGACTGTATAAGTAATTCCGGAGTTAATACCAAAGTAAAGCAGGTAAAAAAAAAAGTGAGAATGATATCATCCAAATTCGTTGATCACTATGTCTAGCGCTTATTTGGTACACCAAAGATGTGCAGTTGTGTAATATTACTGAATTACTTTCAAATAGCTGGAATTCTGCAGCAAATTCTGCGTGGTTTGATTAATTAATGATGGCTCGCTTCCAACTATTTTGCATCTTCTCTTGGATCTGGAACGTTTCTGTGTCCGTACGTTCACTGAGGAAGTCTCTTGTCTTGTCATCTCTATCTCCTCTCCCCCGGAGTCACCTGGCGTTGTGTTCTCCCTCAACGCCACATATTCTGTCAAAACTCCCTCCTTCTCTTCAATGTTTTCCATTTCATCTGAAGACTTCAGAGGTCTTCAGAACAGCTGCTGCTGCATCTGCCTTGTAGCAGAATAAATTGCAAATGTACATTAATGCAAATTATTTGCTCTTGCTGCAATGTTACTTAATGCGGTGAATAAAGATCTTAGCAACTGAAATATCATTATAATAAGCCTTATAATACAAGGCTTCATGCCTTAAGTTATTATAAGGCTGTTCATTTTGGTTTGTGTGTACCAGAGATCGGAAGTAACAAATTACCCTGTTACTGTACTTAAGTAGATTTTTCTGATATTTTTACTTTACTATTTTTTGTGGAACTCAATACAAGTACATAAGGCATCAAGAATGACTCCTGACGAATGTGCTGCGTAACTCTAAAAAAGGAACTTCTTAACTAATAGCTGTTTAGTAATTCATATGTAATCCTTCATTTTCTTTCCAAAAGCCATATTATAGCCAGACATACATGTAGATTACTTTAAATGTTAAGGTGAAGATTAAAAAAGAGAAACTGGATCTGTGAATTCTCACAGAATCACAACTGAATTCATATCTTGCTACTCAGTCAGAATCTTATTAACCTGGAGTTCCAGTCTCTGTCACAATAATCACATATGTGATGTTTTAAGCCTATTGGCAGACATCAATTTAAAATGTAGCCAATGGCATAGAGTATAAAGACCCTTTTTTCCATGTCCACTAAGGTTTCTCAGCTTGCACTCTAGTAACGTGTGTGGTCCAGGTAGCTTTGAATAAAAATGGTTGTCATTCGCAAGGCTACTTCTACTTTTATACTTTAAGTAAATTATCAAGCCTGTACTTTTTATTTGAGTAAATAAGTTAAATCAGTACTTCTACTTCTACCAGAATATTTTTTAACAAAAGTATCTGTACTTCTATTTAAGTACGGGAAGTGAACACTTGTGCCATCTCTGGTGTGTACTGGATGTTCAGTCTCCAATCTCCATTTGTCTCTCTCCTTTTCTACGTCTCCGTCTTCTGAACAGCCTCATCAATTTTACGTGTACTGGTAGTGACTTACTGTAGGTACAATAACCAAAACACATTAACCACCTTGACAGCTGGAACACAAGGCACAAGTGGTAGATTAATCAACCATGTACGTAGCATTGCCAAGGTGCCACCATCCCAAGGCAGTGGGAGAATCACAGAGTACAGACCATTACCTTTAAACGCAAATTAATCACAGGGTAAATCTGGTGGCTATCCCCCGAAACAACTGCTGACAATTAGAGAGACCACTGAGAATGCTCATAATTGGTTTTTCAACAGATTGAGTTTATGCTTTGCGCCAGTGCAATTTTCATCAGAGAGTAGCTGAGTGTGTAAGGATAGTAACAGACAAAACAACTCCAATTAACATGAGTTAGGAAAAGGTCTCTTTATCATCACTGCTAATTTTCTTAACTGGAAAAGTACCTCAACTTTTGTTGTAAGATCCCTAATTAGTGTATATACCAGTTTTTAACTTGTGTTGTTCTGGTTGACAAATGGGGCATCTGTCACCATTGATTTTTGTCCTTGACAATGTTTGTCTCATAAAAGTGATCTAAAATGATATTTTAGGTATGGTGGATCACACCAGTGCATAATATATATATAATAATATAATATAGCATAATATAGTCACTCATATTGTGCATCAGTGAAAATGGCTCTGGTAGCGTTTCTCTATAACAGCAACATTATATTAATTTAAAGTAATTTGGCAGGCATTTTGTTTAATACTCTCAGCCAGACTTGGGCTCCACTCAACATTGCTTTTTAAAAGTTTCTTGTCATAAAAATATGAAGTTACAGCTTCCAATTACCTAAAGCACAAAATACTTTGGCAAAAATGGTTTCTCCTCCATCAGGCATTTGCTGTGCACATTTCTCAGACACCCACACAAGTACACCGACATGCACATACATAAACATGCGCTTCGCATTTTGCAACATTCCCTTAGAGAGACTGATGAAGCTGAGTTAGCACTAGACCTTTCCCTCATAGCTGAAAGATTAAACACAGCAATAAGCACCGGCTGTCTCTTGGGTAAATTAAGCTTAGTCACTGTAAGGTCTGCTTAACTGCCTAACCGTCTGATGTACTGTCAAATGGAAGGAGAGGTGAGAAAGTGACTCCCAGTAATTCCCACAACATGCTGACTGTCACTGCAAGACCTGTATCACCTCATGCCCATGCTTCCAGTCGTGTCAGTAAGGCAAATACTTATTTTCTTCACAATGTAACAAAAATATGCCCTCTGCAACAGGGGTCTACATTGATTCTCCACATTTAAATGTTTCCATCCGAAAAAAGCTGTAACATCTGCCAGATGCAACCTTGTACACAACATGAAGTAATTTTTTATATAATTTCTGAAAAGAGAAGAGAAGATACAGCTAAATCTATTGTAACCTTTTAATACTAAGCTGTCAGACCTAACATAATGGCTGTCATATTAAGGACCGATCAATCAGTCACAGCCTACCGCCCTCTGCTGCATCCAAAACATAAGTACGGTTGATTTGTGCCACACAGACCTGACAGATTATATGACAGTGAAAAACAGACGTCACTGTGCCTCTCTGACCTGTCTGCACATCTGAGTTTTCGACGTTGTTCCCCTGATCACTAAAATAATTTCTCTCTCTTTCTCTCTCTCTCACACACACACACACACACACACACACACACACACACACACACACACACACACACACACTGATGACAGAACAAGCAACTGACATGACCATGTAGGATTTTGGGTGGGTGGATGGGAGAGCTTCTGTTCCTGTTCCTTGTCAGGCTGCAGAAGGAAACAGAGAAAAGAGGCTAAGACAGTATGATTGAGCTGCTGTGACACCAGCAAGGTCAATCCTGATGGTTCCTACTGCGGCAGCATTCTCAAGAGTGAAGGGAATTCTTCACAAATAAATTGGTGTCTAACTACCTGGTGAATACAGAGGACATGCTTGAGGAGCCCGACAGCACCAGGTAATAGGTGTCTATATGGAAGGGACTATGAACTGGTAGATGATGACAGTTACTGTTAAGTTAAGTCGATATTAAGAAATATGGTAGAGGTAAGAAGTAGTAATGGGCAATAGAAACAATATTCAATTCAATTTTATTTATAGTATCAATTCATAACAAGAGTTATCTCAAGACACTTTGCAGATAGAGTAGGTCTAGACCACACTCTATAATTTTCAAGGACCCAACAGTTCTAGTAGTTCCCTCCAGGGCAAGCAACAGTGTGAGAGTGGCGAGGAAAAACTCTCTTTTAGGAAGAAACCTCAGACAGACCCAGGCTCTTGGTAGGCGGTGTCTGAGGGGCCGGTTGGAGTTGAATGAAGAGTGGCAATAACAGTCACAGTAAAATATAATGGAACAGTGACTAGAAATAGTAGTTTGTAGTAGTTCATGGCATAGCAGGGCACTGCACGGCATTACAAGGCACAGCAGAGCGTAGCAGGGCACCGCAGAGTGTAGCAGGATGTAACAGGGCATCGCAGGACCTATAGCAGGACCACAGCAACAGCTGCAAACATGATTTTGGAGCCTACCTGATCCAAGGAAACATGCTGGACCAAAAAGAACATAAGGACTATGGGGAATAACTCCCCAGAGCTAGGTTAGTAACAAGCATTTCTGGAACATGGATGCACACAAATGAAAAGAGAGAGGAGAGATGAGCTCAGTGTGTCAAAGTAAGTCACCTGGCAGTCTAAAACTATTACAACGTAACTAAGAGAGACAGGGAAGCCAGGTCAGTCTGTACTGCCCTGCCTCTCTCTAGTTTTATTATATTACTGATTATTTGGTAGATGAATCTGACGACTATGACACAAAGCAGGTGGGCCAGGTTAGGCGGACGCTGCGACTCATCACTCCCTAACTATAAGCTTTATCAAAGAGGAGAGTTTTAATCTTAAATGTGGTGACTGTGTCTGTCCCCCAAACCCAGACCGGAAACAGATTCCACAGTACTTTTAGGGCCTCTTTGAACCACAAGTAACTCTGAATTCTGGGAGTGCAGTGCTCTATTGGGACAATAAGACACTAAGAGCTCTTCAAGATAAGATGGTGCTTGACCATTTAGAGCTTTTTAGGTCAGGAGAAGGATTTTAAATTCAATCGTGGATTTTACAGGAAGCCAATGCAAAGAAGCTAATGCAGGAGAAATAGGATCTCTTTTCTTAGTTCTTGTCAGAACATGTGCTGCAGCATTCTGGATCAGCTGGAGAGTCTTAAAGGACTTATTTGAGCATCCTGATAATAAAGAATTACAGTAGTCCAGCCTGGAAGTAACAAATGCATGGACTAGTTTTTCAGCATAGTTTTGAGACAGGATGTTCCTAATTTTGGCAAAGTTACAAAGATGAAAAAAGGCTGTTCTTGAGGTTTGTTTTAGACGGGCATTAAAGGATACATCCTGATAAAAAATAACTCCTAGATTTCTGACAGTAGTGCTAGAGGCCAGGGCAATGCCATCCAGAGTATATCTTTAGATAATGAAGTTTGGAAGTTTAGGGGCAAGCACAATAACTTCAGTTTTGTCTGAGTTTAACATCAGGAAATTGTAGTTCATCCAGGATTTTATATCATTTATGCATGCTTGAAGTTTAGCTAACTGACTGGTTTCGTCTGACTTGATTGACAGATATAATTGGGTGTCCTCTGCATAACAAATAAAGTTAATTGAGTGTTTCCTAATAACATTGCCTAGAGGAAGCATATATAAGGAGAATAGAATTGGTCCAAGCACTGAGCCTTGTGGAACGCCATGGCTAACTTTAGCGTACTTGGAGAATTTGTCGTTAACAATAACAAATTGAGATTGATCGGATAAATATAACTTAAAAAGAGCAAAAGGCAATGCAAAGTTGTGAAAAAAGCACAGTACAGTGCATTACAGTGTTTGGATGTAACAGCATAAAGAACAACAATATAATACTAAAATAATGACTTTACTCACATATGAATGTTTCTTTAGAGAGCTCAGCTCATTCAACACCTCACTGGGGATTCTTTAAAAGCCTGTGCCACCCCTGTCTCTGATATTATTATTATTATTATTATTATTATTATTATTATTATTATTATGATATTAGGGTCAAAGGGTTCGATTTATAAAGATCTTTAAAGGGTTGTCCTTTAGCAAAAAATGTATGGCTTGGGGCCGGGCCCTACCAGATGGAGCTGTGGAGCAGTGCACGACATGATCAATAATTCAATGTAACTATATATATATATATATATATATATATATATATATATATATATATATATATATATATATATATATATATATATATATATATATATATATATATATATATATATATATATATATATATATATATATATTCTTTGTAACTAACATAGTTGCACGTTTTATTACACATAACAAAGGTAGCCCTGTCCAGTACATTCCGAATATCTTCCTATAGGTGATCTTGAACCTAAGGTCAGTAGTCTTCTACTTTTACCAATGTTCATTTGGTGAGCATGGGGCTGTCCCCTCAGCATTCATTAATCAAGTGAGCCTATAGTGTTGTTTAGGTATGAGGATGTGTTGTCTGAGATACAAGACAACATTTTGGTCCAACCAACAACTATCATCATGGGAAGGTGCAGCTTGAACAGTTTCAACCCAGCAAACTTATTTCACTTTTATTTTATTTTAAGGAAAAAACGGTTTTGGAAACAGTCTACATCTCCGGGACATAATTCTACCAACAAGTTATAGCTTATGTCCACACCAAGAGCAACTAATGTCATCACATTAGAACTAATCACCTCAGCATGATGCAGTGAGCAAAGATCCACAACTTATTCATGTTCAGTTATGATGGCCATCAAATGAAGAGGCCATATGTGTGGGTCAGCTCTTTATGAATTCCTCACGGTGATGGAACCTGGCAGGGGAGGATTTATCCATAAAAACAGATGGGCTAGAAAAGAAGGAGGGAGCCATCAAGCTGAGAAAGCCCTGCTGGACGTCTCCTTATGGTAGAATGAATTTCAGACTTCTGGCAAGGCCTTGTGTCAGAATGCAGCACATTATATTTGATTGATCATATTTATACTGACTAGACGAAATAAAATATAAGTGCATAGACAAAGTAACATTTATTAACCGCAGAGATGCAAGAAATACTACTAGACCTCTTTTTTCTGTCATTAATTAAATGGCATGCATCGGCACCTTCACAATAAAAAGACCTATGAGCTGTGCAAAAGAATAATTTCATCTCATCAACTCATTTTATGTGTTGACAACAACAAAACAAACAATGCACATGACCAGACACACTGTCTAATTAGCGCATCCCCTTTGTTTTCGGTTGGATTACGGATGCCTACCCATAATAATTAAATCACCCATAAAGCTAAGTAGAAATGTAGCACCCAATTGCAAGTTAATGAGCATAATAGACTGCAATGACTTCACTGGCAATTACTGCATGTGCCTGGTCTTATTGATATTTTTGTTGTTTTGTCAATTAGATATTTAAGATTCCTTTTTAAGGATGACAATTCATTTAGTCTCCAGGTAGAATAATAAATAATAATAATAATATTATGTAATAACAATAGTTTAAGTGATTCATATACAGAGTTTTTAACATTGTTATGTGTGGGGTGTGGTGCAGAATATTTTTAGCGTGCTGAATGTGGCACTTATACATATATTCTTAAGCGCAAAATATATGGCTGAATGATTTTACCCCCCAAGGTGATTTGTAGGTTTGATGTGCACAGCAAGGTGTTTGCAGGAAGCTAATACTAGAATTAACACAACATTAAACATTTTTAAGGCAATAAAATCCTGCTCCTGTATGTCATTGTTTTAATTTAACACTATATCAGAGGAAAAATATCAGGTGTGTATGAGAGAAATTTTGAATCTAAACATTACTTTTCTTTGTAAATTATTATCCATCAAGAACTGATCATATTGCCTTTCAAAAATAAAAACATAACTGCAGTGAGTGGTATACTGATTATAGTACTTAGTATTTATAAGTACTGTGGTTAAATTGAAATGTCATTGAAGAACTTTGGAGCAGGTGGCCACTTCTGTAAATAGTGATCATTTTCTCATTTAATCAATTAATTGTTTTACAAAACATGACAAAATAGGGAAAAATGTCTTAATATTTTGCCAGGTGATTGCAATGCTGTTAAATTACATATTTTTGTCTAAACCTAAAGATTTTCAGTTTACTATGATTTAAGACAAGCAAAAGAAGTTAATTCTCACCTCTTTGGCATTTTTGATTGAAACCTGACTCAAATGTTTTATTGACAATCAAAATAGTTTCAGATGAATTTTCGGACTAATTGTATCACATACTACAGTGCCCACCAATTGGAGGTCTTCACAGGTCCACTTGGTTCGAGTTTTCCTGACTTTTTAAGATCTGCCAAAGGTCTCGGGTCTGTACGTTAATATGTAATGGATTCAGACTACTATCAGCTGTGCATAATCTTTGCAGGATTTGGAGATAGAGAGTGTAAACTGTGAAATGCAGAAAATATGATGTAACGTGTGTCCTCTCAACCAAAGCCACTCTGTAATTGGTAAACCATAATGCCGCTGTCAGTTTTGTCTTTCTCTATCTGTTCTCTATCTATTAGGGTCTGTTCACAAATTACATTTTGAATGGGGTCTAATTATCCTCAATACTATTCAGATTGGTTCCAACTGTCCTCAGGGACCTCACAGATTGAGTTTTTTTATTTTTTTTATTTTTATCAAATAATGGACATTGGGTTTGGACAGATTTCTCAATGATCCATTTCAGATTGAATCTAAAACTTTGGATTACCCTACTACTTCTTCACCAACGACTTTCCTTTTGTACATATGCTGCCTGTTCCTTACAAGAAAAACCAAATGTATTCTCAATAACAACCTAATTGTATATGCCTGCCTGATGTGTGATCGGTTAAAGAGATACAATTGAGCCCTTGGCTCCGTATATCTCCAATGCAAACCCTTATTCCACTGTCTCATTGGCTGATGTCTCTGCTGCATCAGCCCTGAAACAAGGTAAGGGTACTCTCCTGGCTAAACAAGATTGTGTTACCAGTCAGTCAATTTTGTTGGCTGCATGGTTAAATGATGAATCGTAGCCAGTGCCCGAGCTTAAAATAATGGAAGGTGTATTGGTTAAAAGTGAAAAGGGTATCCATTCCTCCGGGGATAAACAAGAAGGAAATGCTGTTCTGGCATTTTCAATACAGTGTTGGACAATACAGTACCCACTTTATGAATTATGTGCCGATTTCTGGGTTCATACACATATATTGTAGTTTATCATAGCATGATACATTATAAATAGCCATAAATCATTTTTTGACTATGCTATCAATTACTGACATTACATGTGGCTAGTTTGTGCATGCACGAGACTGTGTGTAAATCCCGATAAAGGACTTGTGTCTCTACTTGAACACAGATTGCTTTGCACCCGCAAAAATTATAAACCTGATTATGTATTCCAAAATCAAACAACACATATATGTTATGTTGTTTGAACAATGTATTATGCTTCATTTATCATATGTTGTACTGTGGACAAAGCCTATGAGCATGTCTAAACCCCATATACTATTGTTGTACGCTTGCCTTCACTTTATGTCACTGAAAATGAAATGTATTTATTCAATAATAATCCACTTTAGCAAGCTGTTCCCCCAGTGCTAGCACAACCTGCTTCCCTCAGCTCTAATGGCAGCCCAATTTTGAATGGCAGATGGGTACCTAATAGGAGAAACTACTTCTCATTGAGCCCAAGAGATAAAAGGAAACTGGGAAAAGGGAAAGGATAAAAACCAAGTCGCATCTCCTGCCTTCTTCGTGCCAATCCACTGACAAATATTAGATTGAATTGAAAAATGCTTTCACCTCTATGAGATCAGAGCTGCAATTATTTTCAGAATCTAATGTCAACTTCTCTTCTATTCCTCCTCGCTGGCTTAAGGTAGAATAAGACAAGCTCTTGTATTGTGCGTTGGGAACAACTAGAAGTAATAATGTGTTTCTGAAGATAGACAGTATTGATATCATGAGATCAACCACAGCACCTGCCTCTATCCCAAAGGCGCCAAGAACAGGAGTTACCAAAACAAATGTATTTCTTTTTCTTCAAACAGTACAATCAAAATTTGTGTCATATAATGTTTCTGAGTTTAGTTATTGATTAATTGATGCTCTGCCATGGTCTAGATGCCTTGGATCTATCATAAAAATGTATAAGTGATTAATAGATTTCTTTAACAAAACTAGAAGGTAAATGTAAGACTGTAATCAAAAAACAGCCTTTACATACTATTGAAATTGTTGAGGTTATAAAATACATTAATATAACATCTTATTTTAAATTGTTTGTTATTCCAGGTTTTAACCTTTCACTTATAATGCATTTTACCTATTATATCACTTATGTCAGGAATGATAGAAGAAGGGAACTAAATACTTCAGATTAATGACTGATGGCCTTGGTTTGATGAAATATTCTGTAAAACTCCATAAAAGAGACATATTACAAGAACCTTATCACAGCCACCTCCACCATTCCTTCTCACTTTTACTGCTACCTTCGTCCTAAACAGACCAATCTGTGCACAGCAGTTCACGGTGAAGATGTATTCATGAACAGGCTTGAGACAACCTTAGACTCCCTAACTGAGGAGTGACTAAGCATGCGACTGTGAGATAAATCATGGTTTAGAATAAAAGCAAAAAGAGTCAATACCTTTTCTTTCACTGTGGGGCAATCAGAAGTGCAGAAGGTGGAGAAGTGACACACGCACACTGCAATTCCCTGTTGTTTGTAATCTAATCTCAACCACGGCATGCTAATACATCACAATTACCTTCTCAGTCTGGATGGTGCCATTAGAAATACATTGTCTCCATTACCACAGAGTGAGTGTGTGTGTGTGTGTGTGTGTGTGTGTGTGTGTGTGTGTGTGTGTGTGTGTGTGTGTGTGTGTTTTCATGGGGGTGTGGATGTCTGTTTGAGAACAGTCTTCGCAGCCTATTTCATATTCTATTACATTTTCCTTACATCACTGGGATTGCTGTGTGTATGCCAAGTCAATAATGGCCCAGATCACTTGTCTGGGGTGCAGAGAGGCATAAGTGACATTTAGGTTGTTAGCACCTTGATTAGAGGGAGGCTGGAACAAGTGTCTGAAAGAGGGAAAGAAAGAAAGGTAGAAAACTCTGTGGTGCTTAAATTGCTTTCTCTGAAAATGTGTACTGAAATTGTTTGGGCATTGCATCATTTGAATATAACTCAGCTTGATGAAGTCCATTATTATTCAATGCATTCTCAGTGTTTTGTATGATATCGTACAAAACCGTATGCACAACCATTCATATGACATCCTACAAAATTACGGCAACTGCAGGCCGCTCACATGATGACTGGTCAAATGAGGACTGATCACATAATGACTGATCACATGACGGTTAAGTTTAGTTGTCTTTAGCTGAGAAAAGGTTACTGTGACTTGTAGTAGTAATTTAAGTGTTGCTTAACGGTTGTATTCTTTTATTTCATCTTTTATTTATTATTTAGATGAGGACTACTAAAACTGTGGACTTGAAAAATTACACATCCGCTGCATTAAAATAAAAAAGGAAAAAAATGTCCTTAGTATTTGAATTACAGGAGAAGAACATATCGAGTGGCAGGCATTCAGTCTGCCTGCACAAAATCATAGCCAAATTGCAGTTGTTTTGCCTTTGACATTTAAACCCTTTCAGATCCACACAGTGACACGGATTAAACCCAAGATTGGGGTCAGTCTGAAGGGTCAACTTGAATCATCCTACCTGGTTTCATGACCCTAGGTCAGACAGTGCCTGGCTTTGGTGAACAGACATTTATATTGTAAGACTATATCTCTGCAACTGTTCATTCAACTGTTTAACTGTGTTCATCTTCCAATAGAGATGGTCTCACACTTTACTGACACACTTCATCCTGTTTTATTTATTAAGTGAATTTATTAATTTATTAATTAATTAGTATCTAACTACTATCTGTATGTTGCAATGGACATATTCATCCAAAACAAAAGAGGCGTCAGTAGATTAGCCCCTAAAATGTTAGCATCATTAGACCTGTAAAAGTGTTTAAACGTACAATGTTGACACCTTGCTGTCTATTCAACTATATACTAACTCATCTTGTCCTAAAAATGCCCTAACCCTAACATGAATCTTATTTGAATATTTAGACCTATATTCTAAAATAAGCCATCCGTCCATACAGATGACTTACCAGGACAGGACAGCTCTGATGCATGGGCCATCAAACAAGCCAACACTGCAAAACTTTCCTGCTTAATTAGCAAAAAAAAAGCAAGATAAGGCAACACACAATCTCTCTCTCTCTCACACACACACACACACACACACACACACACACACACACACACACACACACACACACACACACACACACACACACACACACACACACACACACTAAATGTACTGCAGTGGTAAACCTGAGGTGACCTCAGAGAGGAGTGGCACACCAAGTCAGGAGAATTAGCACCACCGAAAAGAACATCATTAGTGTTGACACTTCATTAGGTAGAGATGGAAAATAGAAGGAGAGGAGGGAGATGGAGTTTGTGTCAGTCAGTGTGCATCTAGTACAGGTGATGGCAGCTCAGCTGGACAAATGATGCGCTCCACCTGCCATAACCTCAAACTTATCACATACAAGGACACTTGTATAAAGTCGCAACATATTTCACGTCATCAAAGCAAAATCTAAAACACAATATGGCATCTCCTGCTGACATGCCAGCTCCCCACTACCTACATCATATGGTGACAAATTGACTCAAACAACAGTATGTTTTTTAGGTACAAAAGGTTGGCTTGTTATGAACGTAAAGCAATATATGTGAAATGTAGATTATAAATTAAGGCAATAGTAAAAACATACACTAGAGTAAACCTACAGAAAAATGTAAAGGTTAAGTATTCTTTAACAACTATTAGGTGATTATGTTATGTTATGTATGTGACATTCATTTTTACTGTTAAAAAAGTACCAGCTACATCACTACTGTGGCTTGAGTAACATTTTAAAGACACATTTTAAAGAAGCATTAGAGACAAAGATTTGCTCAATGTGCAGTTTGATATTCGATAAAGGGCAGGGCATAAAAACACATTATTTGACTGATGTTGACACACTGGTGTAAGATGCAATGGAAATAAAATGCATAAAGACCAAAATCAGTTCAAATCATGTTTAAGTTGGCAAGCCACCACAAACCATCCCATTTGTCTCATCGGTTGAGACCTCTCCTGCAGTGTTTAATTGATTTTCAGTTGATGTTTTATAGACAAAAAGTGAAATCGGATCTTCAAATATTTAGCCTTTGTTTAGAGGCTAGGGTTTGAATAATTTGATACGTCTGTCAAATATATCTCTCCATCTCTGAAAAGAACACTCTTGGACTGAATATCCAACCAGCACTTTTTGCCACCTGTATGGCTTACTCTGAAAAAGGAGAGAATGTAGCCGTCTTTTGGAAGAATGGTTCCAGAGCCACTGCCTGTCATATATAAATGCTAACACTCAATCTTGCCCACAATTTCAGGCTTTTTCCCCCCACCAAAAAATACATTTTCCACACCCTGATAGTCCATTTCTTTGGCAAAGGTTCAGTCCACCAAGGCCTCCATCCTCATCACCTGCCTGACTGCAAACATTATTAATGTGTGTTTCTCTTTTATGGTCTGAGATCCTTTTGGAGGATGCTTTTCAAGTTCACTTCAGTACAGCTAAAGATTGGACATTATACACCCAACTGCAAGCCTTACTCCCAGGTCTGGCTCCAGATAAGGGCCATGGTTTCCACCTCTGCAACCAGTTTTTCATGGGATACCTACAGTACCAGGAGTTATGGGTATAAGCATGACAGAAAATCTATGTAAATACTTACCCAGGTTGCAAGAGGATAAGAGATTTGGGGTGAAATCTTTTTGTATTATAATAGAATTGTACTGCATACATTTAGGCTTAAAGACATTCAATATGCAGTAACCTATGTCTGTTGGTTTGCATGGTAATCTTTGCATTGATCATTTTAATGCTATAGTGTGCCATTGCTAAATGAGCTAATACAAAGCTAAATAAGCCTATTAGCTCCAGAACACTCCCACTGTATTTCTCAGTATGACTATGTTTATGAAATGGGTGCACTAAAGCTTTAAATAATGTCCCTCTCTGTCTTGTCCTTCCCCTCCCTTCTTTGGCCTCGCCCTGTCTTCTCTTGTCTTATCATGTCTCACCTTGTTAGATCTCTTCTTTCCTATGGTTTGATTTAATTGTACAGCTCTTTTCCAGAAGCCTTTAAACATCAATTTAACTACATCTGGAAAACAGCACAACTAAAAGCAACTGATTAACAAAGAGGAGTGTTAGCAAGACCGATTTCCTGACTAGGAACAAAGTTACAGATTGTACTGTTGCATACTTGCATTGGGAAATACTACACTGCTAATATGACAGAGGTATGGTGATTAAATTGTTGGCTTTAGGACACAAAATGGCAACAAAGGTTAAGTCGGATGCCTCTGTCTAATGTGGACCTTCTTGGGCTACAGGTATCTTGGTCTCACGCCTTCAACTTGTACAAAATGCTGCTGCTTGCTTTTTAACAAATACATCTAGACGTGCACATATCACTCCCATTCTCTACACCCTGCCTTGGCTCCCGGTGCGTTTTAGAATAGATTTTAAGATGTTACTGTTTTTTTTAAGTCTTGGTCTTGGTCTCACCCCGGAATATTTGTCTGAAATTTTAACTTTGAGGGAGCACAACCGTTCATTGCAATCTTCAAATCAGTTGGTTTTAGTCCCAAGGTCCAGAGATGATTACCTTATCCAGAGCTCAAAACTAACAGTACTTTCTTACACAGAAAGCTTTCTTTAGGTGTTCCAGTAGAAAAATCCCTGCAGTTCCGTGTCTGTTAACAAAATGACGGCAAGAGAACTTGCTTTTAGTACAGTCTGTCTATTAGAAGGCTTCGAACGATTGACCGAACCGTAAGGACCAAGGATCTGTGCTAGAGTCAAAGAATGTGCTACAACTGACAGGAACAAACTTTTTACAACTTTAACTGTCAGAAGTGCACATACATAACCCTTTCCTTTTACACACCTTCATCTCTCCAGTCCACGCTGCAAAAAAACAAATTTAATGCTTTTGAGATAAAGCTCTTTTTCCCCACCAAGTCTGTAATTCTTCCTTTCTAGTTCTCTCTTCTCTTCTTCTTTAGCTTTTCAACCTCTAGGGTTTTTGTGTTAAAAAAGATGTTGAAAGCTCAAGGGCTGAAAGGTGAATGGATGCCACTCTTGGTAAATTGCCTGTGAAGAACAATCTGAGAGCAAGAGATGGATGGAGGAAGAGAGAGAACATGAGGGATACAGTGGAAGTAAGCATAAAAGAGAGGACATAATAAAAAGGTAAGGACAAAAGACAGGGTGCAGTGAGGGAAACAAACAAAGACAAAGAAAAGGAGAACAAAGTGAAGCAGGTAGAGAATAAGTGACTAGAAGTATAGAAGTAATAGTGGGAGAGGTGAGAGTGAAGAGGAGAGGAAAGAAAGCTGTAGCTGCCAGTCAAATCACTCCTTTGGTTATTGCTAGCTTTAAGGCCTAGACATAAAATGGTGTGAATCAGGAAGAAAACAGGGAATTGAAGGCTCCAGGGATGTAGCAGAGAGAAATGGAAAATTGCAGCGTGAAACTCTCAGAAAGTTTGTACCTGATACTGTCTGACTCAGAGAACCTGACAAATACAACTTTGGAACGTAATAGGACACTGAAATATTCACGAACCTTGGTTTGCCCACAGCATGAAATAAGTATGAGACTGATGCATTTGGGTATTCTGTGCTGAAATGCTACACTAAACACAGAAAATCTTTTGGGATTTCATATGTCCTCCGTTGGATATGCACTTCACCTGCAGTTTCCTTATGTAATCCAGTGTATCATTTATTTGTATTTTTAAGGGTCCAAGTCCGAGGGGGCTGGGAACCGCAGTAGCAAAGGTACTTTGTTCACACAGCATAAAAACTCCCGCTACGGTACATGTTGGGGGGGGGCATGCCATATTCAGGACTGGTGCAACAATTAACCCACTTCCACCACTAAGTGGTGCTATAGCAGAAGAAAAACACGTTTGGCCCTATAACTCCCAAACCATTCATCGCGCATTAAAAAACCTTACATCCACGTGTTCACTGAATCAAGCTGAGTCACATGATATATACAGTAGGCCATGCCTATTTCTGCTTAAAAGTTATCGCAATATTGCACAATAATTCCTGACGTTTGCGTTCCACCGTTATGCTTTGGGTCCCAGTTTCGCGCACTCCCCCCGGTCATCTGGGGCGATTCGCGTCGGGGGCGAACAGAGTCGGGAGGCTTGGACCCCGGTCATAACTGCTTGTAGTTCAAACATTTGCATATCCTGATGTTGACTGCTAGATTAAAAATATCTTATATATTATTTATATGATAACAATGTTACAGTTAAGTGAAAGTTTTTTGCAAATCGTGTCAGTTTTTCTATTTTTAATAAAGATATTGCCAATATTGAATTTTCCATATAAAGCTAAATAATCCAAATAATCTCAGAAAGGATTTTGCTCAGGTGTTTACAGGTGCAGTATGAAAATAGACCTCAATCCTAATGCAACGTTTTAAATGTTTAAGCTCTTCCTGCTAAAATGATTCTCATTTATGATTATTATTTAGGTTGACAGCTACTAGCCACTGTCAGGCAGAAAGGAAGCACTTGGCCTTCCCCAACTCTGGGATTTTTCACTATGTCACGCTATAAAAAGCGGATAAAATGAAAACAAGTGCATTTTTCACTTGAACACAGTTCCACTCAAAAGGGAAGAAGGGCTTTATGTCCTGATAACAGGTAGTGTTTCGGTTAGGACATGCAAGCCTTGTTCAACTCGCACTAAAAAGAAAAAGTCCTGCCTTTTATTTAAGTTTCTTCTGGGGCATTTTTAGGTCTTTGTTTGACAGGTAAAGGAAAGGGGAGAGAGAGGGCAAACAACATGCAGCAAAGTGTCACACGTCGGAATCAACCCCACAACCGCTGCAGTAAGGACTGAGCCCTACTACATGAGGGCGCAAGCTCAATCAGGAAAGTCCTGCCTTTTTTGCAGTAAAATATAATGTCTATTATTGATATAGAAAAAGAGATCCTGGCAGCAGACGTTTACCTAACCTAACCTTACCCAGCAGGGAAAAAGACAGACAAATCAAACAAACTTGTGATGGAAACTGATCTTAGACTCCTTTCCCACTGGTCAAAAAAAACACACAATCTGGCTTTTGTATGCAGAGTGAAAGTGAAGTAATCGGCATTCACTCCCAGGACAATGGCTCAAATGGCTTTGCAGTAGTCACAAAGGAAAAGGAGTATATCGGCCATTTTCAGTGGGTTAAAAAAAAGAAATACTTATATTTGGTTACTTCCCGATACAGAGTGCCGATACAAGTACTTAATAATCCCTCTGGGGTTCAAGGGTGTTTTTAGACACACCGATGATTTTGGCTTTCTCTAATATTGTTTTCAATTAGAACAAAGCAGTACTTTCAAAGTATCATGCTTTTTTCTATTCAAAGCTCAGTGCCTGGACATTTCCCCATATAATTCCTAAAATCAAAATACTGAGTGAAGTTTAGAAAGAATGAAGAACGCAGTGACGTCATCCACGTGCATGTTAAGTACCCATGTGGATTTACCAATCCAGCTGAGAGTACGGTTAAAACAGTTAGACTACACACCAAGAGCTTTTGTTTCAGCCTGTTTGTGAACTTTTTTGTTTTTAAATCACTATTTACAGAGTAGCACTGTGGTTGTTAAAACAGCGCTGTGTAGAGACCACATGCAGCCAGAGCAGACTGAAATATCGCTTTCTACATTTTTTTGCCCATTAAGGTGACAAGAGACATCAGGCTCACAGCGTTTCTTTAAATATTAGCGGTGAAGTTAACGGACAACAGGCTGCTGATCTGCTTTTTCACAAAGCAGCTTTGGAAACACTGATGTGGTGACGGCTGGTAGTCTCTCGGCTCCAGTACACTGAGAAGACATCAAAACCCTGTTTTATTAACGACTGACAATGGCTGGTCATCAAGTGCAAATGCATTGGGCAAGAACTAGTTTTTACAGCTAAAAATCTCCAGACGGCTGGCATTACTCCTCTTCTGTCACCTATACCTGCTTGACGGAGAAGTTATTGTCACATTGCTATGATGTGGTATCGGGTGTGGTAGTATCAGAGTAATTTTATGACTAAGTACGAGTACATGCGCACGGCATTGGACCAATACCCAATACTGGTATCGGAGCATCCCTAATATACACGTTAATATAGGTGGATAAGGGGCATAACAAACCATAGACAGGCAGACACACAGCATTTGAGTAGATGTGGCACTGGCCACACTACCATTTAAAGTCAATGTTGTTCAGCTGACAAGCTAATTAGCTATCTAGCATGCTAACTGGCCAGCAAATCCCCAGTGGATGTTTGTCTGGTTACTGTGCCACAAGTGAAGTAATATCTAGAATAAAAACTACAGAAACAGTACAATAGGAAAGGCATCGCTAAGACAAAAATCTAGGTTTCTTACACCAGTTCATTTAATGTGATATCTCTGTTTCTGCAGGTTTATCTAGCATGTAACATGATTTATAGTTTATAGAATGACCAAAACCGATATGAAGGATGGTGAGAGATAACCGAGGTGTGGAACAAGCTGTTCTGCACGGCAGAGAGACAAGGGAACAAAGATACAATCTTCTCTTGTCTTCTCCATATATCTACTGCACCTGCTTTCGTTCCACAAAATCATGTCTGCAGGATTTATTCATAGCACGGATTGAATTTAGCTTAATTAAGAAGTAGCGGTGTGCTATGCTCAACTTTTAGACTTGCTTCTTTATTTAATTTTTTAGAAATCCTGCATGTTTAAACAGAACAGCAACCAGGACAGCAATCCCACATCCTGTTAAAAATACAGTTGAAAATAAATCTGATTCTGAAAGATGTAAAGCAATTGCTTGCAATTTCGGGAGAAGTTTGTCTATTTAATGAACACAATTCTAACTATGACATTTGACAAGGAATAGAAAAATCTGACCGTTTCATTTTAGATTATAAAATAAGTGATGGCTCAATCACATAAATTAGCTGCTTCAGTTTCAGAGTCCTAGTTTTGTGCGTACTGTTTCACCGCCACACTCATGGTTCATATTATTAACTCCTTTATTCTATTATAACAAAGTTTCAAAAAGGGGGTAGAGCTAATTTAAAAGTTGTTAGGGTTGACTTCAACAATAACTTGTGTAAGGGCTATGTAACATTGTTGTTCCATATTTAAAATGTATAAATTAAACATCTCTTACTTGGGATAATATTTAGCATTGGTGGAACGGTACACAGAAGTCACGGTTTGGTATGATTTCGTTACAATGGAGGGAAAAGCAAAACAAAAATGCAGAAGGCATTTTTTTTTTATTGTACATGTCTCAGGCTGTACCACCTAGTGTCACAGACAGCTCTCTGCCTAGCTAAAGCTAATCTAGTTAGCCCAAAGAAACAAGGTGTCTGTCCCAACTAACATTATAGTTTGCGATGCTGGAAACGTAACACTAATCTGCAACTGACTGAGAAACCAAAGTTTTCCCAAAGTTGCGATCCGACCGGCGGGTCCTCTAACTCTTTGCCACCACTCGTCCTTAGTGCTGCTATCTCTGACTCACTAAAACTGCATACATAGCTGGAGCTCAGCTACTTATGGCGCGCCATTCAGAGCTAAGGCGGGGCTATAGATTAGGTCTCCCTGAAGAACCCGCATATCTAACAGTAGTTCCGCATTACATTAGTTCTGCATTATATTAATTAATTTTTAAGTTTTATTAAAGTTTTATTTATTTTTATCCCTTGTATTCTCTGTGTAAAGCAAAATGTTAACAGGCACTGTACTAGTTTGCATAATGCTTGGAACTTTTTACTCATGCACCGAACCGTGACACCCGTACCGTTTCAGTTCAATACAAATACATGAACCGTTCCATCTCTAATATATATCTGTATTCATGTCTCCGCACATACCTAAAGGAAAATAGTTAGCATTATTTACAGGACACACATGGCATTGGTCAGGTAACCATCAGATAAAGTAGGAGGGAACCATTTCCTTTCTATTACAGAGGGAACTGCACCTGATCGCTGCTGTTAATAACTGAACTGTAGAATGGAAAAGCAGTGCTCACGCACACACAAGGATGTACTTTCATACACTAATGTGCACACACAGATATTTTCTCACAACCAAATGCTGAGACATGCTCGTAAGTCCACCTGATGGATCAGTGAGTTTTAAAGAAGAGTCTGGTCATGCTGAATGGAAGGGGGGGGGCACAGATTAAGGAATAAGTTGGCATCTCACTGTGGGTGGCTCAGAAGCAGCCTCCAGTTATTTTATTAGCCAGACAGAAACACTCCAAGGAGCTTTTTAATACCACTGGTGATTTACACATATTCAGAGGCGCGCGCACACACACACACACACACACACACACACACACACACACACACACACACACACACACACACACAGACGAGATTAGCCATTATTTCACATCAGCGAGGCTGGCAAAATTTAAAGAGTTGTTATGGTTATGTTGACAAGTAGAATACTAACTTCCTTCTGTCATGCACAGTGAATATGTGCTTGTTTTGTTGTGTACTCATTTATTTTCGGTGTGTGTGTGTGTGTGTGTGTGTGTGTGTTGCTACTTATAATAATAATAATAATAATAATAATAAACTCATGCAGGCCTCAACTCTGAGACTGAAAAATAGCATTGTATCTCTTACAATAAAAAAAATGGGGATCCACTTAAAGCAAAAAAGAAAATGAGAAAAGCACTTTGAAAGGAGGACCATTTTGAATGATCTATTGTGCTGAAATGGGCTAGTCAACTTCTACTACTTTTAACATTACTTTTTAATGGTCCACATTAATATTTCAAGGTAACCTAAGCGGATCCAACAGGAGTTATCATAAGCCCAGAGATTTCAAAAGTACTTCTTGTGAGCAGAGTGACGTATCTGATGCGAGAGGCTGGGAGATGTGTCAAATGTGGTGAGATGCACCAGCCTTCCCTTTGCACCTTTTATCCTCACATGCAGACTCTTTCCAAAAGAATCTCATAACCCATCCAGATTTATCTCAGTTTTATTTTTCTTCTTTATTTTCTGCCTGGCTGTGACCCAGTTACAAAGGTTGTCTTAGTGAAAAGATCCTCTTCCCTGCTCAACTCTCTCTGTCCTACATATTGGCCGATCTCAAAACATTTCAACCACAATGTCTGATGCTACAGTGGAAAATATAGTGCTATTGATATACTATAGTCAGTTGTTTTACTTGTCATTACTGGATGGTTCCATCTGGATCTCACTACAAGTACAATAAGACCACTAGGACCCAGCAAAGTGACCCAGCGATGGGACCCTCAAATAAATTTCTCATGCATGAGTCTTATTCAATTTCAATTCCCTTCAATATTGATAACTCACTAAAGGCTTATGGTTTTCAATTAGTTATTGAATAATGTGAATGAGCTCAATTTCTTCCAATTGTTCATGCAGGACAGGTTCAATACAATCAATAACTCATTCTCCTGAAATCGTTAACAGAGTTTCCACTCTTGAAAATGACCTTCGAAACATCTTCGCATTGCTGATTGGGTGTTTGATGGTTTTCATCATCCGGCTTATTTCGGATGCCAAGCTGGAAGTAAGGTGAGTCACGTTCCGTTAGTGTTGTCAACCTCACAATGGAAGAGAATGGATTGTTTGTTTTTTCTTCAAATAAGAGTGAATAAGTTGTCAAACAGGGGCCCCTTTAAAACAGGAAGATATTTTATTCCTAATTGTCTCTGTTTTAGAACCTACTCTCAGGGTACACGGAGCAAAATTTGTTTGTCATTTGCTGCACGTGCATTTTTTTGTATGTTTTATGTATGTATGAGCATCAGGAAATATTGATAAATGTCATTTTTTGCAAGGAAGGAGATTCCAATTTTCTTTTCTTGTAAATGAATAACAGACCAAAAGAGAAAACACACTGGGAAAGCCACCAGACCACAACTATAAAAAAAAAAAAAAACCGATATGGTTTGAGACATAAGAACTGCAGAGCCAGGATGGGTGTAAAGTGTCAAAGTGGCAGAGGAGGCCCCAGTGCAGATGTCTAAATATGCTACAGCAGAAGGCCATGCTATGCAAAGCCTTCCATGATAAACGTCCAGAACGCCGTGTCCAAGTACACCTCCTTCCAGGGGAATTAACGAGGGAAGAGGCCTCTAAGAATAATTCTGGCAGGTTCTGAATTATTGTCTTTTCCCAGCTGGCTCCCTTTGTTTTCCTCTCTTCTCTCCCTGTGGCTCTGAATACATCCAAATCCCCCTTGCTTTTCCTGGCTGGCTGGTATATTTTGACCATGTAGAAAAGCCCTGCAGAGGTTTAACGGATGGTTTTGACTGACTCAGGGAAAATAATATTAAGGCTAGTGCCAGGCAAACAAAATGTGATAAGAAAAGACGGCACAAGATAAACATCAGTCTTAGCACCTGCTGATTTCTGTTCCACTTTATCACATGACGGGACGCTGTATTCTATTATTCTGAATTGCAGTTTATAGTCAGATAAACCAGCAGAGAAAAAGAGAGGGATGTTTAAGTACTGCATCCCCAATCAGGATGTGCAATTTCCAGCAATGTTTTGAAGCTTCAGCGGCGCTTCAATCAGTTCCCACCAGAGGAAACAAACCTGCATCGTATCTCACAATTAAAATCTTTACAAAAAGTCCATTGATTTTACTGTACCTCAGAGAGAAATTATTTTATCTAACCTCAGGCTCTAAGTATCTGCTTTACAGGAGGCACTCTCAAAGATAAACTTTTTAATTTGCACTCTACACAGACACTATGGATATATCAGGAAAAGCTCCTTTAATATGTTATTCCTTCTCTGTTGCAAATGATACAAATATTTCATATTCCAATAGCCTTGGAGGTGAATTGAAATTTAGAGGGAGGCTCTAGGGCTTTTAGGCTATGATTGTGTTTTTAGGGCTGTGCATATGTGTGTCTGTGTGATTGTGTGCATCCGTGCTTGTGTGCAAATACAAGAATGTGCACGTTGTCAGTGAGCACCGACTCAGCTCACCTGCTCCTTATTCATGCATTCTCTCCTTTTTATATGCAGCACAGCGTCTCAACATGAAAAGAGCTACCCTAATTGGAGACTGCTTTCTATGTAGGTTCCATTTCACATTGCCACATCGGAAATTCACAGAAAATAATAATAGCACTGAACGGTAAAGGGAGAAGGGTGAGTGTGTTTGTGTGCATACTACAGAGTGGGTGAAAGGAATTGAGGATGGAGGGAGGCAGAGAGAGAAACCGAGACAGAAGACGTGATTATGGCTAAACTGTCGTCTTCCATTTTCCATCTGAATGATTCGATTATCTAGAGATAATCCATCCAAGATCTGCTTATTCTACATTCCAGCTCTGAAAATTTCACACCAAAAGAAACCATGTCTGTCACTGCATTTCAATCAGGTCATTGTCTTTATTTTGAAGGGTGAGCATGCTCAGCCGTCATTCGATAAAAGCCAAGCAGCTTGACCTCTACTTAAAGACATTGATTATACAACTCATTTGTTTGCACATACTATACATGTATTCTCTCTTCCATCCTCTCTGCACAAAAACACCCTTCCCCTCCATGCAACACATCTTTGGGAAGTTGGCTGTCAGTGGGATTGCTTGGCGCTTTGGTCATACTTACGGAGTCCCCAAGGTGAAAATTAAAATTGAAAAACCATGTACTGGGGACAAACACTTTCGCCAGATCTTGACTTTGTTTTGCAAGATCGAGTTTTATTTGCGAGATCTTGACTTTGACATGATGGGAGAAAAAAAAAATAAAGATCTCGCGAGATCTTGACTTTGTTTTGCGAGACAGAGTTTTATTTGCAAGTTCTATCAATGAAGCTAACCTAGGTAGCTAGCTAGCTAGCAAATAGCGCTAATATCTAGCTAGCTAGTAGTAGTTTGATAAGCATTACTAATTAATATCTGCCAAAGTCACCTTGGGGCTCCGTACATACTGAGGATCTGAATGGGAATTTAGCTCAATGGCCAGCTGAGATAACAGATTGGTCTCTGCAGCTTAGCACTGGGCCAGGTGCTTGGTCAGATATTGGAAAAGATTTTAATGTGGTTTGCATGCATGAGAACAGCAACCCAGAAGATGACTTTGGCTGGCGTGTAGAAGAGGACAGAAAAGAATAAAGGGTTTGAGAGGGGCAAGTGTGAATAGTTGGTAGGAAGCATACAAAAGAGAAGAGCGAATTTGCAAATGACTGGAGAGAAATAAGAAAAAAACCAAGATAATGGCATGGTTTGAAATGAAACGGAGCGACTGGTAAGAAGGGTGAAATAGGGAGAGGGCCTCAAAGAAAGAAAGTGTAATAAGGCATCGAAGGAAAGGAGAAGAATGTGAAGAAGGCAGAGGAAAACGAAGAAAGAATGAGAGAAGAAAGATTGAGATTCTGGTTTAAAAAATTAAACACAATGAAAGAATTTCACCAGAGGCATGGATTGTCTATCCAGAACATTTCCTTCTCAGCACCATCAAAGAAAGCAAAACTTGCGGATGCTGCATTTTTTCATCTCTCCATTCTCTAACTCTTTATCTCCAGTGGGTTTTGTTTCTCTCCAAAAGACCTCTAAAATGACTGACATTCAAGGGTGACCTCATTGTAGTTTTCTCATTCTGTTATTTCTCTTTCCATAAAGCAAGCGTTTGCTGTCTCACGCCAGCAATATCCAGCAAGCTCTGTTGTGAAATTACACTGATCGGGGACAAAGATTAATCTCCTTATCTCTCTTTTAACGAAGCCAGGCCTAAGGGTGTGCATATTATTAGCTTTTAGACCTCTATTGTTTAATATCGCTCTACCAAATTTGACTTTTCACGACAGACAAAGACTATGTGATATATCTTTGGTTCCAGCACTGCAAATTATTTGGTTCTTACCAAGACAAGATTAAAAAAAACAAATTTAGAACTGTTAGATTATTTATCTTGTTTTAAGAGTGAATTTCTTATTTTAAGTGTTTAACTTTACACTTTAAGCTTAAATCAAGCAAGCTTGTCAAGTGAAATTATCTTACTGCATGGACAGATAATTTCATTTGTTTTGAGTACCTTTTCCCTCCGATTTAGTGTTTTTATCTTGTTCTTAGACACCCCTTTTTTGAAGTGAGGTGACAAAGAGATGGTGGTCCTTACTGTGAAAGCCTATCAATCATACATGAATAATTCGGCAGCACAAAAGAAGCCGGTCAAAATTCTGAGATTATTAGATAAGAAGTTTCTTTTCAATTCCAATCTTTTGATATGGGAGTTTCATGAGGTGCAGCTGTCTCATTAGGGCATTTCTGTGTCTTTTTTGTGCTTGGGTTAGAGACAAATCCATCACCAGTGACAAAAACAGCGGTCATCCTGTGTGAAAGTAGGTGGCTGACTTCCTCCTTTGCACCCGTCATAATTACAAAGACAACTAGAGGTCGCGTCAATAATAAAACGCAAATAAAGGTCATAATAAACTGTGACATATACAGCTTTTTTGGGGGGCAGGATGGTCTGTCACAATAACAAAATACCCACATTTTTCTCAGCAAACGCTGTACAAAAGCAAATTACAGCTATAGTGCATAGTTTTTGCCGGCCTCAAGAGGAATTGTAAGTCATGACAAAGAAACTGTAACCCTCCCCTCCCCCTCCACACAGTTGCTAGTAGACAAGGAGGACACATAAAATAAAAAAATAAAAACAGACTCTTCAGAAGAGGTAATTATCTTCAATCCAGTTTCTGCATCAGAAACTGCCAAAATCTTCAGACCATAGCCATACTGAGAAACACAGAGAGAGTTTTGTGGAGCTTATTTAGCATTATATTATTATAGCAACTAATCTGGCAATGGCATGAATGTAACGGAGGTTCATTAATATCAAAAGTTACGCACCACAGCTTTAACACACTGCGGTTTACAAGTGAGATTCCAACAGAGTAAAGACAGATTGTTTATTTCCACCTGCAACTTGAATAAGTCTTTACTTGGAATATAGCAGGTTAAGGATCTGAAACTTGGGATGCAGAGAGCATGCTAATCCCTACAATCCAATCTCTTTGCAATTTTTACCCCTTTTTACTGTGACATGTAGTTCTACTCTCAAGTTCATGTAGCCCCAAGACTTGCCAATCAGCTTGATATGCTGTCTATCATAAAAAGGTATTGAGTCTGCAGCTGAGAAAAGCAACTTGAGAAAAGCTGCTGTTGAAGAAGCTGAGGGTGAAACCAACCAATATGCAATAAAAACAGGAATGTAAATGTTGATAGGTGTTTTAAATTTCAGTGGAGCTGCATCTATAAAACCGGGGGAATAGGGCTGGGTGTATCATTTAGTCAAAAATATCACAAAATGGCCGCCTGGGTGGTTGAGGTTTGCTCCTCGGTGCAGCGACCGCGGGTTCGACTCCGATCTACAGCCCTTTGCTGTATGTCATTCCCCCTCTCTCCCCTATTATGTCTTCAGCTGTGCTGCAAAGATAGAGGCCTAAAATGCCCAAAAAATAATCTTTAAAATAGCACTATATTTTTGACCAAACACCTTGATACTTAGTGTAGGGTTGTACTGTGCTGTAGAACTATTGCTTTCACAAAATATTTACAATGAGAATAATGAACATATTTGTATAGGGGGGGCCCTGCAGAAACATGGTTTGGTAACCACTGTAAAAAACACACACCAACAGCAACTTATACAGAAATTGTCTAAAAACTAGAGAACAGACTATTAAAAGAGGCGATTTGGGTCTGAGGAGTACAGCACAGATGTGCATCATGTAGAGCTATTCATCTAGTACACTGTGAGAAATGTTTACAATTCAAATGGCATTGTGGGTTTTGTTTTTTCTTTCAATCACTCTTCTGATAATGGTTTTCTAGTGCCTCTGTAGTTACAGAGGCATTGAACTCTAGAGGCTCACAGATAGCAAACAATGTCTCTGTCCAAAAGAAGGGGTTCCTTCATCACTCATAAAAAACTTTAAAACTCAGAGGCACCTGCAAACATTAGCTCCTCAAAAACTTCCCCGCAATGACTGCTCAGAGAATATAAGCCATCCTTCACTTTCTCTCCATTTATCTCTCCTCATAGCTTCCTTTTCCAATTCAAACATACATTTCTACTATGATCAAGAATAATTGTGTGGCATCGCATCTAGCTTGGAAGCCAGTCACGGTCCAATATGCATAAGTGTACTGTGGAAACTTGAAACCTCCAGTGGACACAGAGAATGGACCTTTCAGTGGAGTAGGAGACATATTGTGTTTAGGAGGTAAACATTAAAAATTAACTAAATTAACGCTTTCTCAGGGAGCCCAGTGGTGTGTGTATACACACACACACACACACACACACACACAAAGAAAAAACACACACAAAGAAAAAACACACACAGGCTTTTTTTTTATTACTTTTTTCCTTATGCCCTCTTAATTAACCTAAACTGGTTAGAGGTTAAAATCACACAGATGTGAATTCAGAGAGAGACGTGGGAACATTAAAAAAAAAGAACACTTACAAATCCCAGCCCTCAATTTCCACTGAGCCCTGAAATAAAACTTGATTTGTCCACCTAAATCATGTTGGCTTCTTAAAAGAGACTTTTCCCTACTGACAGAGGAGGAAGCATGTTCGCGATAATGGGCAAAGAAAATAAATTGACATTTAAATAATCCTAATCGCTTTCTCAGGAAGACCGGTGGTGAGCATCTCAGGGGCAAGGCGGCATAAAGATAACACGGCCTGTCATCACTGTTAAAAGTGAGTGTGAGTGTGTGTGTGTGTGTACTTTACGTCCCATAAAATATGTGCCATCTGAAACCCCACTGAGCCCCCTCGACCTGATGCAAAGAAGAGATTTGAGGGCACAGTCATGAGAGGGAGAGAGGAATGAAAAGCATGAGAGATGGGAGATAAATATCAAAAGAGAAAAAAGGAAGAAACAAAGAGAACTAGGTTATGAGAATATTGTGTGTGCCACACACAAACAGGGTGAAATGTTTTTCAAGATTTGTGTTCCTTTAAAAAGCTTTTTGGGATAATGATATTGCAGCATTAAATGTATTTCAGTGTAGTCCAAGTAACTGTGTGCCCGCTGCCTGTGTGAAACATGCATTTCACCGTAGGACCACCAGATTGTCTCCATTAGGCCATAATTACTTCTGCCATTCAAAAAGCAAGAAAGAACACACTCACAGGTATATATGCTGTCAAACTTTAGCCACCAGGAGAGCAGACAAGTACCCAGTCTGACAAAAGTAGCAGCTGCTCTGACAGACATATATATTCATATATATCCACACTATATCACGCATCACTACGGGCCAAAACAGGCATCTAAGACGTCAGATTAGCTAGCACAAATTAAAATTCTAAAAGTCTGCTGTCCTAGCCAAATGTTTAAGGTCAGGCAGCTTCAAGAAAACTATAATGGAGACCAGCTGTGTTTCTAAAGTTGATGGTTGGTACTGTGGAGTAACTGGGGTGTCCCAGTGGTGGTTCTTGTCAATTACCAGCCAATTCAAAAGAATCAGCAAGGTTGCTTCCATTAAGGTTGCAACTAACCATTCTTTTTATTATCAATTAATCTGAAATTTATTTTCTCAATTAATTGTTTCATCCATAAATGCCCATTATCATTTTACCAATTTCTTGTTTATTCCACAACAAATGCACGCTTATGTGTCATTTTTAAAGCTGGGACAAGTAACCTATTTTGTCATTCAGGTAAGAGGACTTGTTGACCTGTTAATGTCCTTAAAAGTAGGTGAGAAAATTGTGATGTGTGAGTCCCTTGACAAAGCCTTAGTGAGACTTAAAGCTTACTAATGAGCTCCATCTCCAGCAACATGACTCTTGACCTTCTCTTTTCTCTTGAAAAAAAACCACATATGTCATGTAATAAGATTCATTCCTTTCTTACTCTCTCGCTTTCACTCTCTCTTGGAGGTGTCCTTATCCCACACAGCATTCATCCCTCCTCCCCCCATGTGGAGCCCTGTCTCTCTTCTTCTCAGAAGTACCATGCTCATGCACCGCTCTATTCCTCATTCCACTATCACAAGCTGAATCCTCTGACAGCTCCCCATGAAAAGAGAATTCCAATCAGTCTACCCACCTGCACAATCGGAGATATGAACCTGGCCTCTTAGAGAGACATAAACCAAAGAGAAAATCTCAGTTGAATGAAATTATAGCTAACCCTTCAACCAATCAATGAGGAAAAAAATAATCTGCCCGTTATTTCTAGACTAATGAAACCTGGAACAGTGCACTCACTCTACCTGGCGTTGTGCGTCCACCAAAGCAGTTTTTCCTCTTCTTTGCAATAGTAACGCCCCCGTATTTAGACTATGCTACAAACACAGCAAGTGTGTATTCTGCGCTGCACGTTTGCCGTTTTTTTCAGGTCAAAAGATTTTGCTGTTTTTGGAGGGAGGATGAGAATTTTGTCAGACAAGATATATTGACCGACCAACCAGAAGGTCTCACACTTAATACAGACAGAAAGAGAGAAATGTCTTGATATATATATATATATATATATATATATATATATATATATATATATATATATATATATATATATATATATATATATATATTAATGGCTACATAAAAAAGCAGAATTAATTAATCATATTTTAATGATATAAGACTAGCAAACCATATTTTATTAGCAATTGAAAACTACTACATAAACATTAAAAGATCAATACCACTCATGTCTGTGTTAACTATGGAGCTAGAGCTGTGTGTGCATTAGCTTAGCTTAGCATAAACACTGGAAGAAGGGGGAAACAACTAGCCTAGCTCTCTCTAAAATCAAATAAAATACTTAGGACTCTTAACTGATTAGCACGTATCTTATTTATTTAATCTGTACACAAACAGAAGTGTGAAAGCTATGTGCCGTAACTATTTCTTAGTGACTTTTACTTATTTACTTATTTTTACTGGATTCTTTGCTTGCTACCAGACAACCTCAATAAATTACACAATGCAACTCATTATAATTAATATAATATATAATTTCTACATTTTGGTCTGTGTAAGAATTAAAGAAGTGTCAAACAACATGTTAATTAGTACGCTTATAGGTGCTTAAACTTTGGGTATTTTATTAACTTTGGACAGTGTCAGGATATGTTTTTCCCCTTGTGTTCAGTCTTTGAGCTAAGCTATGCTAATTAACTCCTGCCTTTAGCTTCATACGTAGCACACAGACATGAGAGTGGTACTATCTCATCTGCAGAGCCAACATTTCGTAAAGCTCCTGCTTTGCATTAAAAACATTTGGTCTGGGTTGCTTTTTTTGTGAAGCACCCACTGCATAATGTAGTATACTTCTAACTGAGGTTAGCATTACTTTGTTAATGGTGTAATTATTAAAAAGTGGGTCTTGTGTTTTGTCACTAGATTTCTAAATATAGCAGTGAGGAATGGAACAAGAAGAAACCGCAACAGTGAGCCGTTAGATGAAGAGCTGCAGGCGACAGGCTCTTAGAGCGGTTTGTACACTCCAGCATAACATAAAAGAGAAACACTGTACATGCAGATATCTCCTTTGCAACAGGAAGCAGTGGGATCGTAATTTTGAGGAACACAAAATGTTCCAGGCTTTCAGAATTCAGTTCAACACATGGGTGTAAACCGACTAGTTGGCTTAAGTTTGATTCTGGATAAAGGCCAGGCAAGATTTTGATGTAAATGTCAGAATCGTTCTCTTTTATTTGTTTCTGAATGGAGGACCAAACGATACAAAGACTAAAACTCCACTCCACAATTTTCGGAACCTTATGCAGCCATTCTCTATGAAGCTTCAGCTGTATGAGGTATAATGACTGCACCCATTCATCACTCATTCTACTGACTTCCCTGTTTTTGATTATTATTCTCCAATAGTCTCACCCTAATTTGAACCACTTGCATGGCTCTCAAACTAATTAAACCGTGCACCAGAGTTTGAGCTTAGTGCTTACAAAGGGCTTTGGCACACTGTACTATACAATGTTCCCTACCACCTGTTTGTATTCAAATCTGTACTCATCTTGGTTTCAGTGTTCAGTCAGCACTTTGCCTCATCTTTCAAAAGTTTCAGACCTCGTTTTCTGTCCTCTCATCTTCTTATTTTCTCCCCCCACACAGATTAATAATAAATGGAGCAGCATGGGATTGCTCTTTCAGATGAGCAGCTGCATTTTGTGAGTCAAATGCCCTACATTTTACTAGACATCATATAGAGTCAGTGGCACAAGTTTTGAGGAAGATTAGTTCTGGATGGTTTGTCAAAATCCTCAGTCTTTAAGGGCCTGGAAGATCGTCTTCAGGGAAAAGATGTTCATCAAAAATCAGGGAAACTAACATGCAGTTATATTAAATGCAGCTAAAACATGATTTTAAATTTTGGAGTGCTGTCAGTAGAGAGAAAAACAAAAACAATCGGCGCTGCCCACACCTGCTAGCGTTAGCATCCAACAGGCTTAAACAGGGCACGTTTTAAAAATGTGTTTAGCCTCTTAACATGTTCAAAATGTCATTACAAGTGCCTACTCATGTGAAGTAATTCCTTCCAAGTGAACACAGTGACTCTGCTAGTTGTACTACAGCACTTTAATAAAATAAGCATATACTTATTTTTGAAAATATGTTTGTATCTCTTTTCGGTGTTGTAGTTCTTAGACCGTCCCGAAGCTCTACTTGCAGTATCAGCACAAGAACAGCTGAATTAGCACAACTTTCATGCATTTCCTTCACATCTGCTGCAGTCAGATTCACTATGTTCACTCAGAAGGAATCACTGCACATGGGTAGGCACCTTTAATGACATTTTGAACATGTTAAAAGGCTAAAAACACTTTTAAAACTTGCCCTATTTAAGCCTGTTGGGTGCTAACGCTAGCAGGAGGATAACATTGTGTAGGCGGCACCGATTGGTTTCCTTTTTTTCTCTGCTGACAGCATTCTAAATTTACAAACCGCAGAGCTACATGTTGAAATTGACTGGAATTCTCCTTTAAAACGACTGCATTCAAATATTTAGATATGTTTACCAGGTGCTCAAACATTAATTTAATCAACAAAGTCTATAATTATGTATTTATATCAATGTGATGAAGCGCCTTAAGCTTATATAATTATTAATAATATAAATTATTTATACCGTGATAGATGAGTTTATTCATATAGCCCACCCCTATCTACTCTAATGCAAAACAGTAGGCCACAGCCCATTTTACTGAATTTAAATTGTATTATTTTATATACGATATTGCATACAGTAAATTTTCCATTTCATGGTATAGATTAGAAAATATTCTTAATATATGGTTGGTTTTATCCCTAATACAATAATACTTTGCATTGTTGGCAAAAAAAAGAGGCACTGTAGCAGCACCTGATAACAATCAAAGCAGCAATAATAGCTAAAATACATGTACATCATGTACATAGCACCACTGTTTCCATTTGTGTGTACTACATTCCATCAAACCCTCCTTTTGATAATGCCAACGCTCAATTTGCTAGTTAAATTTAGAGAAATCTGAATAGAGTGATTGACAATTCCACAGTATACAGATAAAAAGGTCTTTCTTACGATATAATGAGTCATCATGACTCTTTGACTCCTTCAACCTCTGTCTCTTTCCTTCTTTCTCTCACACGCCCGTCTTATGAAGGAACAGATAACGCTGGAACAGCTCCGTGGATAAAGTGGACTCTCTTTGTTCTCTGAGCTGTGAGTGTTTGAGGAAACCTAAATCGCTAAATTGATCCGGATATTATGGCCGAGGATTACAGCAGAACATTGGGCCTTGTTCTCTCAATAATTAGCTGAGGGAAAAGCTATAGATTTCAGTTTGAACTAGAGTCTTCTAGATGCACAATTTTTATCCCAGCGGCTGTAGTTAATTTGAATTTAGTAGCAGATGTGTTGGCTTAAATTGTGTGTTAAATCAATCACTGTTACTGCCTTACTGTCTGTTGGAGTATGCTCTACAAAATGAACAATGTGGCACCATGTGTCATACGCAGAGATGTTCACATGTTAAAGAGGTAACCTACTCCAGCAATTCACATTCCACCCATAGCTCCAACATGAAAATGAGACAAGCAGCAGAAGATATTACGTATCTGACACACTTAAAAGCAGCTGTCATGTAGTGACTTATATACCTTATTATTCACAAGCTCATTACTCCAAAATGCTGGAAGTTGGATGGTTGGTTAACATTTAAAAAAACAGGCTTACAATATGATTAAGCTGTTGCAAAATTAATGTTAATTAGCTACAGTTGATACAATTAAAGATATTTGTCATTTTAATCACCAAAAGTAACCATGTGAAGCTAGCTACTTAAATGTTAGCTTGTGCTAATAAACTACTAAGGCCGGATAAAAAGTTTGAGAAGAGTTTTTTCTAGCGTTGGAGCTCAATGAGTTCAGGTATTTTGCCTACCATGAACTGGCCTCGATTAGGCCTGCACATTTAATCGTTATAAAATCACGATCTCGATTCACCCTGTTCAAGATTTAATTTATACATGAATTTGATTTTTACAAAAAAAAAATGTTTTAATGACTTTGATTCTCATTTAATTTTATGAGCTTTCCTACTGCGAGTTTTAAATAGACTGTATAAAATAGGTTTTAAAGCACTCTCAAGCACTGCAATGCTCTCCCTTCTCTCCATCAAAGCCTCTAGGTTTACAGGCTTGTGGTGATGCGCAATGTGGTGATGCCAAAAAAATCAAAATGGTTTGGTTAAAATTGGAGTAAATGTCCTTAGTTTCTGTCTTTGTCAATGTCTTTCATAGCATTGTCATTTCAGAGCAAATAAAGTTATATCTTTCCGACGGTGACATTTCCCATGGACGTGTTTAGTTTCCGACTAACCCTAACCCAGAAACTCCAATAGTTCATGTAAAATTGAACATAAACAACAGTCCGTGCCCCTCGCCTGGCCTCATGGCGGTACTGAAAGTCGGAAGAAAGCGGCAGAGTCCAATTTGATTATGACTGTGTCAGATAAAAGCAAGTGCCTTGCAGCGTAAGGTGGAAAATATGTAGACCTTTTATTACAGGGAAACATCCCACGAATTTGAGAGTAGCCTACATTTGAGAAACAGGAGGCTAACCTAGCTTACCTAAACAAGGTAAACGCCAAACCCCCTTTTCCCCGAAACAGAAGCTAACCCTGGTAACGTTACGGGCATGGATGTATGGATACGTAGGGCGAGGCAGCATGACGGAGACAGCAGCAGGACAGAGAACACTACAGGCGTGCTTTCACCGGCGACCTGATAGCTGGTTGGTACATACGCAGGAACACCAAAAGCGGGCGGGAATGTGGGTTAATATGTGGAATGATACTGGAATGTCTACACAACTGTGTGAGCCGATTGACTTCAAAAAGTTTACCACTTTACTAGAACCAAAGTTCAAAACACCTGTTGATGTAGGTGTTTAGGTTTTTCTCCTGCATTTACTGTGGAATCTTTGTTGACTGTTTACATATGTCTGCTCATCATCATATGTACATTGTTTGTACTGGTTTTATTGTTGAATACATATTTCTAAAACTGTATGATGTTTTTGTTGAGTTATTAATACACAATACTTTTTCTGACCTTTTCAAATCCCGACAAATAACCCATATTACAAAAAAGACTGAAACTAATAAAAACCAAACCAAAACTAAACTAGCAAACCCGCTTTAAAAACTAATTAAAACTAATTGAAGTCGGTTATTGGCTGGAAAGCTGGAAGACTGTAACGTTAGGTGGTGCAGGTGGGCACAAATTGTTTTTGTTGCCGTTTGTAGACCCTGGGCCGTCTACAGAGATCACGGTTTTTTGCAATGTGTTCTGGGGACAGGCAGCTCGCAGACAGTAAAGAGATGTTTGCTGTATGTGACAACAAATAAAAATCTATCAGTATGATACAGGTCTTAAAAAAATCTACAATATGTGAATGTGTGTGTTGTTTATGTCAGTGAATAAATCATACTCCACTCATTCTGAATGAAGTGAACCATTCATAAATTTTGTATGGCAATGCCACAGTGGCTAAAAAGTGGCTTGGTACTGGAGGCTAACATGAAGTCAGTGTGAATAATGACCACTACAAATGTCACCATGTGGCTTGCTCAAACACCACACACACACACACACACACACACACACACACACACACACACACACACACACACACACACACACACACACACACACACACACACACACACACACACACACACACACACACACACACACACACACACACACACACACACACACACACACACACACACACACACCCCATTGGGGGGACAGCACTCCAGGCAATGTTTGCAAGGAGCCTTTAAGGGTGTATCTGATCTTCTCAAACTTCAGGAAATAACATCTCTAATCCACCTTGTGAATCATGGGGGTGCTTGTTCCTTCCAGTAGAGAAGGATGAGACGCCTAACAGTCAGGGAAGTGAACGCTATAAGGGGGCAATTTTCAAGGGGAAATCCAAATAGGGCACTTACAGGGTTGGGGTCGATGTTTCTTTGAAGCATCTTAGTGTAGTTGCCAAAAATGTTGGCCCAGAAAGTGCTAAGTTTGGGGCAGGACCAGAACATGTGTATATAGTCCGCTGGTTGATATTTACAGCGAGGGCTCGAAGGGTCCATATTGGGGAAGATTTTCACTAACCTTGTCTTGGTGAAGCGTGCTCTTAGAACTATTTTGAGTTGTATCATGCTGTGTCTGGCACAAGGAGAAGATATACGTACTAAGTCAAACTGAACTGTAATCAGAAAATCAAAGAGAACGGCAGCCTAACCTTCTCTCAGTCATCCTCAGGCTGGACCTTTCAGCAGCCTTTGATACACTACATTGCAGTTACAGGGTAACTTGGAGAGGATGTGTGTCTGAACCTTGGGTACCATCCTCTTTTCTCTGTACACTAAGTCACTGGACTCTCTCCTTCACTCACATAGCTTCTCCTACCACAGTTATGCATTAGACACACAACTAAATCTGTTCTATGGTCCGAAACCCAGGTGGCAGCAAGAATCTCTGCGTGTCTGGCTGACATCTGTCAGGGGATGTCGACACACCACTTGAAGCTCAATCTGGCCAAGACTGAGCTGCTCTTTCTTTCTTGGAAGGTGTCTCCCATTCACGACCTCTTCATCATCATTGTGAACTCGCCCACGGCAGAAGCCCTACACATCTTCTGCCGCAGACTGAGCACTCAGCCGTTCAGACTGCAGGGTCCACAAATCAAAAGTATAAAAAAAAAATTAAAAAAAATGAAAGAATGTTCTCTATCTTGCTATTAAAATGTAGCACAGTTTTACTTATTTGATAAATATTATGTTCTTGCATGATTGTTGCCGTTTGTAAGTGGTATTTATTGGAAGTCATCTGGAGATAAGTGTCAGCTAAATTAATGTAAAATAAAAAAACCTGCACACAAGTCTGATAGTCTTATGGAAAATTCCCATGTTCAGCTTCATGTGAACTCCTTTAAACATGTATTTGATATTCTTATTTAGGTCATCACCATTGCGCACCATTGCGCACAGCAGAACAAACTAGCCGTGTGCAATACGGGCTGTGAAGCGTGTCTACTGGTGCACACAATCAATCTCATAGCACTGAAAATAGCTAACATAATGAAAATATTCATTAAGAAAATTCATGGCCACAATAAGCTCTTCTCAGACTTTTCAAGGCATGAAGGGGTGAACAGTGGAGTGAGCCCTGAGTGAATGTATAACTCTCAAATGTTTCAAACAATGACTTGTCACCTATCAGATGAAAAACTGAGGTTTTCCTCAGTTGATCAACTCAAAAGATATTTCTCCATGCCATGTCTGACACACACACACACACACACACACACACACACACACACAAATTTGAGTTTATATGTATATATCCAACTGCTTGAATTTGTTAATGAAAACGTGTAGCAATATATATTAAATTTGAGGAGGCGGCGCATCATGACGCATCGGGATACTGAATCGTATCGAATCATTGACAGGATAATTGTAAACAAAATAAATTGTGAGACCTGTGAAGATTCACCCTAAGTGACTTTTCCAAAACATTTTGGATATTACAGTGTTATGCTTAGCAAAACCTGTTATATAAAGTCTATGGGTAAATCCTATGGGTTTATAATCCCTGTCCATCTCAATGAAAAGGCAGGCAGACCAAATTCTTCTCGACCAAATAAGAATCAAGGTGCCTTCTAGCAGTAATGAAATATTGTGTACTTTTTGTTTCAAGAAATGAAATACAGTTGCTTAATTCCAATACCCTCCTCTGCACCAGCTCAAGAAAATTGTGTTGGCTATGTATGCCATGGCTATCTATAATTATATCCTGAGTTATTTGTGTGGAGAAATTATCACACTTGGCATGGCGAACAGGAGGGGAGAAAGAGGTTTGCTGATAAAGCACCTGGCAGAAAGTTTTCAGCGCTGCATCACTGCCACGACAAGTATTGACAGGTTATTTATGCATGCAGAGACATGCATGCACATGGTCCTAGTGATACTGCTGACTGGTGTTTGGTGCAACAGCATTTTATCGAACAAAATGCAGGATCAATTCTACTTATTGAGTTGCAGATGTTCTCAATCCAGGGGTGGGGGACGCAAGAGAAATCTGAGGGGTCAAAAAATGGTTAACATGATGATGGGATTGACATATCTATTTTTTTAATATCATTAATAGTTTTAAGGACCGTAACAAGGCTGAAATCAGGTTTAGCTAAAACAGTTCACAACTGTCAAGGGGTTACAATCTATTTATGTTTATGTATTTTTTTAGCTAAAGTTAAAAAGAAGTTACTAATTAAGAAGTACAATTCAAAGATAAACAAACTAAAACCAAGGAACTGCCAGGTAAATTATATATTTGTTTTTTATATAAATGCGGTGCTTTTGTACAATTAATCAATCAATCAATCTAATTAATTAAAATACAAAAGGGGGCTATAAGATGTTCAAAGTTTCACTTAGTTGCTCTACCAATTTGGAACCAAATCCAAAATGAGCGCGCGCGCGCGCGCGCACACGCACACGCACACGCACACGCACACACACACACACACACACACACACACACACACACACACACACACACACACACACACACACACACACACACACACACACACACACACCCCATTGGGGGACAGCACTCCAGGCCAAACTCCTCCACAAGTGGTGCTGTTGGGGAGAGTTCAGACAACATATTGTACAGCTCCAGGCCTCAGGGCAGCACCACGACAGATTCCACCTGAGCGCGTTTCACCTTAGCTCTGCATTTTGTCTTGGAGTTTCCCCCCCCTCCTGCCTTCTTTTCATCCCAAGTAATTGACGTTTTAGCCTTGAAGCATTGTACCAAGAGACCTGGCATATGCGCATACACACACAAAAATGCACATTCTCACACACACACACACACACACACACACACACACACACACACACACACACACACACACACACACACACACACACACACTCTCTCTCTTTGGCTTCAGGTTATAACATTTCCACCTTTCAGCCTTTTTTCGTATTACAGTCTTAATGGTAACTTGGGTCAATTTCTTTTCCAGTATGCTGAGCTTTCACCAATGCGGAATAACTTTTTATGTGTAACTTAAAAAAAAAAAAAAACACTTCTCAGAAAGTGAAGAGAAACTAAGTTTGTTGTGTGCCAAGTACAAATCATGTTCATACTAGATATTGAGTCTATAAAAACAAGCTCCTTACAAAAAAAACAATCTGTAATGGCATTTGTGTTAGTTTGCCCGAAAGATGCTAATCACAGCTTCAACAGCACGGTCATCCTCCCCTCTAAATCTGTAGTTTTCTTCAGAGTCCCAAAAAGACATTTTAGAGTGCAGTACAATGCTGTAAACATCCTTATTTCATCCCCTGCAGCCAAAGACACTTAATCTTGTCTTAGATATTGGTCTGATGCCAAAGTCTGTGTGCTTCTTAGTGCTCTGGATACTTTTGTCAATGCCACACTCTCTGGGGAGCCGACTCTACGCCGTGCCATTGGCTCTCAGACCCAAGTGCCCACATTAACACTGACTTGGAAGACATCAAACGTCCCTTTTTGTAGCGACTCTCGTGACATCTTTTTACTGAACCATGAAGTAAATCCTTCTCTCAAACAGGATTTTGAGGCTGCTGCTGCGATTTGACTCATTCTTCTATTCCCCTAGGTGTGGCTTTGTTGGGGGAATACAGAACGAGTGCCTGTCAATATTCTGGGACGCTACACCCTCCCCTAGCATTACTGCAAATGTCTGTCTTTACAGTATCTCCTTCTGACATACACAGAAGCATGTGCATCTAGAGACATAAAGCAATTAACGTGTAATCACTTCAAAAAAAGTGCAAATAATGTCTGTATGCATGTGTAAAATACATATATTTGTGCATGCGCTTGTCTGTACCCACACACAATGCATATCTGTTTCGACATGGTTTTGCTTGTACAGTATAGTATGAATGGCGTTTTCTGTGTTTGAGTGCAATCAGGATTTTCATGATAATACTAGGTAAAAATAGACTAAAATGGAGACTGTCCTCCCACGGAAAACAAGAGCATTAGTCATTTCACCATGTGTGTGGTTGGATGGGTCAACAAAACTATTTAAAAAAGTAAAAACATATCACCTTGTGCGGCTCTTTCCCCAAGTTTTACCTCCCTTGGAGTGCCTAACACAACTATAGACCTTAATCATGCTTGACATAAGCAAATACAGTAGAGAAAGCACATTGAGTACACTATCAGTGATATAAGAGTTTTGAAAACATGTTCAGCATGTTGTGCAACTCCACAAATAGGTTACACTGATTTCAAAACAATGTTAGACATAAAACAATGTTAACATAGTTAAGATAAAAGGTTGATGAAACACCTCCCAGCTTCAAAATTACCTCTCTCCTTTATATGCATTTAGGTTCTGCTTAAACTGGAAAATTTAAGTAAGAAACTGGTAAACACAGTACAGTAACTGTATTGGTGATGAATAAAGACAATCAATATTGGAAAGCAGAGAGACAGTGAGAGGATGTGTGTGTGGAAAGTTTAGTGCAAGTCAAAGTCATATTGTTAAGGAATCATCTGGATAAATTTGGATTTTTTTTAAATGTAATATAGACCAAAAAATGTGTCTTTTTTCAATTAGTATTTTAAACAGAATGCCTATCATTTCACCTACACTTGCCAGAAGGGTTAGCAGCGGCTACACTGTAATTTATTCCTTGGTTGAAAGCTGGTTTATCATTGAAGGAAAGACGCACAACTGTCTGCTGTCACAAGAAAATAGATAGACTACATAACTGCCAGAACCCTACTTGTGATCCTCATCAAGATGAATGATGGTAACTTATTTTTTTCTTTCAGTCTGCAGGATAGAAAACACACACACACAAACACACACACACAAACACACACACTCTAATGGGTGTATAAAAGTTTGTATAAATCAGTCATGGTGTTAGCGCAAGTTTAACTGAAGCACAAGCTGAGAACCTGCTCTCCCTCCAGGGCTAGCTTAATGACATGCTGCTCCAATCCTTAGCGCGCAGGCTGAGACAACAGTACCACGTCAGTAACTGACTCTCTTTCCTTGTCTGTCAATAATGAGGCCTGACAGCCGCCGAGAGGAAGGCGGCGTGCTGACAAAGCATACACAAATGCAAACACACACACACTGGACACATACATAATCATTTGGTAGATCAGTGCGGCGAGCAAACACCAGTGTTGGGCAAGTTACTTCTTCCAAAAAGTAACTAAATTAGATACTTTTGCGCCAGCATGCGCGTTGAGCCGGCGTCTCTCTCTCTCTCTCTCTCTCTCTCTCTCTCTCTCTCTCTCTCTCTCTCTCTCTCTCTCTCTCTCTCTCTCTCTCTCTCTCTCTCTCTCTCTCTCTCTCTCTCTCTCTCTCTCCCCCTCTCTCTCTCCCTCTCTCTCTCTCCCTCTCTCTCTCTCTCCCTGTCCCCGAGCACCCACACTCCTCGACAGGTGTCAAACTGATGCTGGTTGTAATAGACTCCATTTGCCACAGCACGCAAAACAGTCCGTCTTTGAGTTATGAGCAACATACAGGCACTTAGGCACATATATTTCAACACAACCCACATACATAAACATAAGATTATTACAAAGGCAGACACAGCCTTTAAAGAAAAATAGGCTGACCATGTCACACACATGATCGGCTGAATCTCAAAACAGACTGAACTCAGTGAAATGTTTTGTTTTTAACTAATGTTTCCAAGGTACAATACAATTTTAATTTAAACTTTTAAACCAGTATTGATGTGAGGTCCTTCAAGTCCATAAAGGAATGATTATTTTACCTTTTTAAGTTGTTTAGCAAATCAGCTCACCCACATTAACTGAATGTTTTCTGTCTAGTATGTCAAAGAGACAGAGTAAACAAGCAAGCTGTAAGACCAAGATTAGCTGCATCATTCAGCTATATATATATATATATATATATATATATATATATATAAAAATGAATCATTTAGCCCTACATTACCAAAATAATTATCTGACCATAATACAAACATTTATTAACAACATAATGTTACAATAACTTATATCTTCAGTCAATTGAAAACTTAAGCAAAGTAACCTGCCATCTAGTTTCTCTTTTAGTAACTACAGTTTTACTAGTAAACACACATAGAGCTTGTAAACTGAAGCTTTTTAGCATAACTCACTGGAAATCCAAAATACTTCCACACCGCCGCCTTCAGTGAAAGAGGAGGGGGCTCAGGTTCGGTTGATGGGTCTCCTGCATGTGCAGTTGCCATGCTATCTTTTGACTGGCTGTAGCTAGGAGGAGGTTGAATCACAGCACTTCAACACACGTGTGTGTGTTTTTTCCCACTTGGTAAGCCGAACCGGACGTGACATGGTAATTGTGCTTTAATTTCGGCTTATTTCGAATTAAAATCAAAATCATGACATCCTTAGAGACAAGTATTGTCTTGTTTAAGACTTACGTTTTAAGACATATGAGGCTGAACACATATAGTTTGCCATTTTGTTTCTGCCACATAATGCAGAGCTATAGATCCTAAATGTCACACATCTGGGATTTTACTATATACTGTACTTACCAACAGTACTTCAGTGGACGAATAACAGTACAAAATGTTTCCTTAGAAGTTAATTTTGGATATTTACCTGCAGGGAAAATATGTCTTCAGGTTTGGATGTGATAGGACTGCCATTACTGAAACATTTAAACACCCTAGGAGTCATCATTTTGAACTAACCTTTTTTCCCTCCCAAAAAAGCTACTGCTGATGAAGTGATGTTGAAATTGATCTCTACAATCTTTACTTGTGAATTACTGTAAGTTTTTTTTTTTTTTTATATCTTGAGAGCGGCGATTTTGATTGAACTCTGATTGGCTGCTTCCTGCTGCTCTCTCAGTCTCAGTCTCTCTTCTCTCTCTCCCCCCACACTGCTGTAAATCCACGACTCACTGAGCTTCAAAGTAAATTCCACAGTCTTCTCCAACGTGTCGCAGCCTTGGAGCACAGGCCGTCCCTGAGCACCCGCTCCCTGCAGAGCCAAAGTAGGTTTGCTGTCACTGCGCTTAATGAAGACCTTGCATTCTATTTCATCAACCGTTTCTTCTTCCTCTATCAGTCCTCTACTACGTATTGCGTATGGTGATTTCATTATTAATAAGTGCTCAACTCTTCACTAATTAGTACACTGATTTCAAAGTTGTTTCGTTTGGAGTGTCACACTCTTGTGATCATTTGAGTGTGTTGTTTGAGTGCGTTGGACTTTTTGGCTGTTTGTTGAGATTAAATTTGAAAATATATAAACTGCTAATAAACACGCAACTATGAATGAGAAGAAAGAAAAAAGAAAAAGACTGAGTTACTGATGGTAACCTTTCAAGCTCAAACATGTATTTTTGCAAGTAACATTTCATGCCAATTATACCTAGAATGGAGTCATTTTATTGCCTCTCTCCTAATCTTCTTTCTTCTAATCCCTTCCGATCTTTGTTTTCCTCATGTCTCTCACTTTCTCTCTCTTTTTATTTATCTCATCTGCTTCCCATTCCTTTCCTCCATTCCGGCTCTCTGCATTTCCTCCCCTGTTTTCCACTCTACCTTTTACCATTTCACCTGTTAGTTCCGGAACAGCGTAGCCTGAAAGCTGTCAACAAGCCGACACTTTCTCCCCTTGCGGTAGCAGAACCAACCCAATCAGACCCCCAGCAACAACTCTTAGCTCCTCATCCTCCTGCAAGACACTGATAGAAGTGCTGTGGTTTGTTTTACTGCAAGTGTTAATTATGTAACCCAATTATACCATCACAGAGCTGACGCAGGGAAGCTAAATTAAAAGTGATTGGCTTCATTACAGTCGCCTGAATGCTGCACAGGGTGCTTTCAGGAGGCCCTATTTAAAGTTACTTCTTTGGTGAAAAACACTCCAATCTTCGGGGATGACACATTAGATTTTTTTGGGAATTGTTGCAGCATTGGTGTTGCATATATATAGCTCAAATTGGATTTTCCTTCATTTCCATAAGGACGCACACAGAATGAATGTTTAAATCCACCATGTGTTCCACAGGCTTCTTTTACTTTCACCATGGTGCTTTGCTTGTTTGTACCGCCAGACAAGCAATTACCGCAGTGAGATACAGCCAAATGGTCGACATTCTACTGCATTAGAACATCCTGGGAGCTTTCAAACCAGAAAGGTCATGATCTGCATACTTTCCTCCATCTCCACACATAACCTGCTTGTAACCTGCTATCCATCCTACATTAAGACTTACTTAGGCACACTTTCCTTAATGCTACAATATTTACTATCTATCACTTTATATTTGCAAAAGTAAAACACCTGTTATAGACACCGGCACAGACTAAGCCTGTGAGAAGATTTTTGTCTGATATGCTTAGCAAATTCAATGTACTTAACATTAAAGCGCCTGAAAACAGTTTCATATCTAAACTAAATGTCAATTTTAACACCATATAACATTTGGTCATAATCATCGACTAGCACAATACGTATTAAACTAATTAACAATTTGACTCTTGTGAAGAACATGAATGCCTGCACAGTACATTTAATACCAATCCATCAAATAGTTATTGAAATATTTTACAAATTAAACAATAATTTTGTGCCTTTCTGAACAAATGTCAGAAATCACCAAGTCTTTAGGATTTACCTAACTGACGCCCACATGGTTTGTTGCACAGAACTATCTGAGAAGAAAAACCTGGCAGGTGATTGAATAAACCATCTGTCATCAAGTCCACCATTGTTGTTTTGTTGCATAATTGTAGACATAAATCACACCAAAGCCACACCCCTAGCTGCCAGTATCTCTACACCTGACGCTGATTGGTTCAGTTAGATGTTAGTTAGACACAAACACATTACTTGAAGCCTGGAGATGTATTTTCTATGATATATGATCTCCCAATTCTCTCGTGATCTCATAATATCATGAGAATCCAACTGCCTGGCAAGGTAAGGATTAATCCTCTAGGGACCACGAATGTCTGCTCAAAAGTTTATGAAAATTCATCCAGTAGTTGGGGAGATATTTCAGCCTGGACTAAAGTGGTGGATACACCTACCGACCTACGCTGCCATCCCCAGAGTTGGAACGCTAATTCAGCCAAAACACAACAACACAAGACTGTGTAATTAGTCATGATTGATAGTGGTCTGGCAACATAAGCACACAACAGTGCAACTTTTACATCACCTTATGATTCAAATATTGCTGAATTCAGATTTGAATCCCCTTTTTCCAACTGACCCTCACCCACTTTAAACCAGTAAGGGGAGTACGGAGAAAAATAGCAAAGACAGAAATCTCTTACTGTCTTATAATATCATTATTATGATTAATCATTTATCATTTTATACTCATCAGTTGATGAGATTGTGCCATATTTCTGCCATATCATAATCCATTTTGAAATAGAAAAATTGTGTTTATTAACCTAATACTGTTACTAACATGATGCTACTGTGCATATGCAACTTTTCCACCATTCTGTGTCATTATAACATTGTGACTACCCGGAAAAGTAGGTCAGTTATGACAAAGTGAAATTGCAAGCCAGACCCTCCCTCCTTCCACACCAGAAAGGGTGGTTTGTGTGTGAGGGCGCGACTGTCTCACATTCTGTCCAGAAGGTATATTTGAACATCAATCTGCCTTAGGCTACCAAACAGAAGATAAGCTGCAGCTCTGTGGGCTGTTTTGAAATTAGGACTTACTTCCTTACACTAACTGTACTGTAGTGACTTGCTTTCTTCTTTTGCCTACACATGTACTTGTTTTGATCCTTTTTCCTTTATAAGTTCTGTGAAGTTACCATACTCAAAAAAAATAGTCTAAATATAGAGGATAATGAGCACTCGCCTCTAAATTATATTTCAATGTATCCCTCTCAACCTACTTCTGAAGTGTTTTAAGGATGCCTCCAACATTGGAATGAGTTGCTTTCTCTGAGTAGTTTGATTCCACATCAACTCCACAGCATGATACTGACATGAATGCCTCCTCTTGATCAAGGGCCTCGTCTACCTGCTGAAACAGCAGAGAGAGAAAGAGGAAGAGACTGTGACCAGGGAAAGGGACGAGGTGGCGAGGGGATTGGGAAAGAGAGTTGGGGGACGAGAAAGGGAGGGATTGGGGAAGAGAGTTCGAAGGAAAATGCATCCCGCTCGGCTTAGTGTGACTGCCACACTTTATTGTGTATTTAGCTTCCATAAACAGAAAGAGCTATTTTTTTTGTAACAAACCAAAAGTGATCCTTCTCGCTGCTTTTCCACTTCATTATCACTGGTAATTTCTGCTTTGCAAACATTAAAAACAAAGATACAATTTAGGCTTGTTTTTGGAGTGTCATAAGAGGAAACATGCTAACCAAATGTTGGTAACTTTCTCATTGCTGCATCACACTGATGTCCATTACCATCATATTTGCTGTGATTCAAACTTAGCACTCCTCTGTTCTCCGCCCACTGTTTTGTTTGCATCTGCACTCTTTCCTGCTTCTCTCACTTTCTTTCTTCGTACAAACACGTCTTCTGTCTCCAAACTCCTACTCCATGCCTCTTCTTGTTTGGCTCAGTCATTCCCTCCTCCATAAAGTAGTTGTAAGCACTTTCAAAACGTCTTCAACATGAGGTATGAACCAACACTGCCCCCCAAAGGCTGAAGGAATATGGGAAAACTACTGAAGATGCTCAGCAAGCTGAAGAAGAAGTTCCATCCAAACCTTATTATAAAACATTTTAAAATAATTTTGGTCTTAAATGATTCGACTAATCACAAAACTAGACCAAACTCTGTTTTTCTGTCTTTATGAATCACTTTTGAAATGTATTGGCCTTGTAAGTTGCCAAAAGTAAAATGAATACAACTTTGAAAATGTCAACTACTAGGGTTTTTTTTTAAATAGGATATTGTGTGTTTTAGGTCTTCCTGTGTGAGCAATGAGCTGCAGTGGCTGACCTGGTGTGCTTTATATGTCCACAAATTCTCGCTCTGAATGTAGATTTGTAATTCAGTGGGGATACACAATACACAACATGTATTTGTCAAATCAAGTGTATAACAGAATCAAGTCAGATTCATCAATGTGAAGTAAAGATAAGACTTGCTGGAGGGTGCTGCTTTAAGTTTGTTTTTTTTGAGACTACAGCCAGGCATGTATACAATAGCAGGTGTATGTCAACATTATCAGTGGTAGACAGAATTGCTGTTACCAAAAGGCTGTCACATGAAAAGGATATGTCTCTTAAATGCATTACTGTAGGCTATGTCCAAAAAACAACTGTTATCTGAAATTTTTAAAATCCTCATTCAATATTTATAGGGCTGAGGAGCCATGACTAAATAAGGACCTGAGTCTTTCCATCAGCTTAAAGTTTAGTCTTAAGAAAGTCTCTTTATTTTGTCATACAATTTGCACTACAAAGTACATCCAAATTTCTGGCATTAATATGTGTTGACTTTGCAGTGACAGTCATTTGTTTAGTTGTTTATTTAGTGAGCCAGCGGATATGGCTCTGGGGGCGGCTTTTCAGAACTATATGAAAAAAAAGTTTAATCAACTCTGATGGATGTAGACTTGCATAATCTCTGGCACAGCGTTTACATTTTTTTTTTTCTCTGAGTTTAATTAACAGTGACAAATTTGCATCGTACCAATCACTTTGTAAAAGCACTTGTCACTCATTCCTAAATGTTGGCTACATCTTTTTGGGGAGTCAAACTGTTCACAATGTCACACTACAGGAACAGGATGGGTGCTGACAAGGGAAGAAGCATTGGTGCCTCAGATTATAAGGCACTGCAAATACTGCAAAGTGGTGTCCTACCTTATGTCTTTAGATATAAATAAAAACATGTTTAGAAGTCCCAGACAGATGTTCCATGGAACCTCTGTAATGGTTAGAGATTTCCTTTTGCAAAGTAGTGTTTTGCAGGACAGCACTGCAATCACAAACATCAGCATTTCCATTACTACTGAATAAAAATTACCATTTGCCCCTCTGTGCAAGGCATTGCTGTATACTTTACACAGAACCTAAGTCACCTACAAGTCATTAATATTCAGTATTCAGAGTGGTTTCGGAGATCCATGCAGAGTTAGCACACTCCTCTCTCCACAGTAACCATCAGCATCGGCTCACACTCTTAGCCATGAGACTGTAGTAAAATATGTTGTGATCTACTGAAGCAGTGACACACACCTCAGCTACAATTATCAAAAAAAATAAATATTCACACAATTTGTCTCTCCGTTTGCTTAAGTAACAGCTGCTTCCTTCAATGTATATTTTCTCAGCAAATTTCATTGACAACGCCACTGAAACCATGAAGACCGTAGTGACATGTTTGTTAAGAAAAATATGTATGGCAACAAGAGGCTTTCAAAAAGGTGCAGTAAGGTTTCATTTTGTTTGAAAAGGCAGCACCTGTTATGTACAGTTTCCTGATCTTTGTTCTACTTCACTTTACTGGCATAAGTTTTCACAGAAGGGTTATTTGACTGCTGTAATCCTAATAGCTGTGACTGATGGTGTGAGAAAAGATGATAATGTCAAATGACTCATGATCATAAAGATCCAATGCTATGTGGCTCATGAAACAGTGACTAAGACTACCAATTAGTCAATCCAAATGAATCTTGCTACTGGCAGAGGGTATTAAGTATCCCAGATTATATCCCGTTAATTAATTATTTACATTTCTACTTGTGTTGCTTATAAATCAGAACAACATTTGAATTTCACAATTTAATGGGTCTGGCAGCCATTTGTTTTCTGAGGAGGCAGTTCAAGCAAGCACTCACACAGATTCATGATTGGACTTGCAAATTTAAAGGCTGAAGGACATTAGTCTCTGTTATGTGTAAAACTGATAACTAATGGTTGGTCATGACTAACAATGTTGGATAAATAAAAACATCTTCAACAGCTCATCAGTCCATCAAAGTCGCCAACATAATAGTGAGAGGAGACTCATATTCTGGCTGACAGTGGGTTGATGATGCTAAATTACCCATGAACAGTGAGAGGAAACCTAGAAAGACCTGGACCTGTGCAGACGTCGACCGTAACTGTAAAATGTTCTGCTTAGTACGCATCTTGAGTTGGGATTGTTCATTTTCTTTTATTCTTTTTTAATCTTATGTCTCTTTTCAATCTCATTATCAGATTTGTCTAAACCTTCAAATAGCAACAATTGTCTCAAAACTTTAGTATGGGCCTAGTACTATTGGTCAGGCTTACTCCACATCTATCTTTAGACAGGCCGTCTAACGACTGACGTGACCGCCACCAGGAGCATCTTTCTTATGACTGCAAATAATGATTATCTTCATTTGTCATTGATATTTTATTAAATTGTTGATCGATTCATTTTATACTTTGCCTGAATAATATTGTTAACGATATTTAATTCTAAGTATGTGAATGGACTCAGTAATGTCAGCTACACAGTAATATCTATGTTCAACGTTTGCTAACATTAGCTAACACTAGCCACCAGACAAAATAAGGCTGTAGCCAAAAGACCTCTGAGTAGGATTGGGCATCGAGAAACGGTTTCAACTTGGAATGGTTTAAAAAATTATTCATTATTCAGGTTTTTGTTTCCGTAGCGGCCAGCATTTCCAGGCACTTGTTGCTGATGCAGGCATTCCAGGCGCTCTATAGTGTGGCTTTATTATACTTGGAAAAACCCGGTAAAATTGTAAATAACCATATTCCTCTTATTTGTGAAATATGCATTTGACCTAGTTCAACTCTACAGAGCCCCCGAGGTGACAAGGAGGGGGAAAAAAATACAAAAAAACATGTACTGGGGACAAACCCTTTGGCGAGATCTTGACTTTGTTTTGCGAGACATCGAGTTTTATTTGCAAGTTCTTGCAAATCCAACAAACAATGAGGCTAACCTAGAGGAGCGCGCAAATAGCTAGCTAGCAAATAGCTAGCAAATAGCACAACATGATTACATCTTCTTGGTTGTCTAAATACATCCAGTGTTTATTTTGATAAGCATTGCTAATTAATACATGCCAAAGTGAAGTGTTATAATGGACATTGTTGTTGACAATTGATGTCAATGACTGCAGACTAATCTTAGTAGCCACAAGAAGGAGAAAGAAGCTCATGAACTAGCATGTTGCTACGACCACACAAACACTATTGACATCAACAAAGCGCTATTGACTCTTTGCCATGTATTAAATAGTAATGCTTATCAAAATAAACGATGGTTGTATTTAGACAACCAAGGTGATGTAATCGTGTCATGCTACTAAGTTTAGCCTGCAGTAATTGACTAGTGAATACTTCACTTTGGCATGTATTAATTAGTAATGCTTATTCAAATAAACGTTTGTTTATCACGAAGATGTAATCATGTCGTGCTATAGCTAGCTGGGTTAGCCTTATTGTTTGCTGGATTTGCAAGAACTTGCAAATAAAACTCGATATTGATATTGATTTCCCTTGGTTGTGATGTTGACACTTATCCTTTTTTGCTGCTCGATAGAAGAGTAAACTTTCACCGTTCTCCTTTTACATGATTATTAGCGGCCGACCCTTAACCTTTAAGACAGGCAGTCATGTGGGCAACGTGTGTATGTGACGTTAGTACAACAGGGTTTATTGTTATGGGAAGTGAGGCCCTTCGTGTGTACAAAAGTACCGTAGGCAGCAGCTGACACAGTGATGCACAGTTTTTGATGGATAGTCAGTGAAGCTACAGTAGTCAGTGTTATGTTCGCTGCAAATACAAACTAAATCACCTGATCCATGCAACATGATCACAACGTCTTCTGGCCATTTTCCCCAGCAGAAAGCTGCTACCAGCCAGGCTAAAGCTAATACTGTTATTCCTCAAATAAAGACCGGTAGTCAATTGAAAGTAGGGCCTTGGATAGTGGCTGGGGGCGTGGTCAACATGGACAAATAAAGGCCGGCCTCAAATTGAGGCAGGGGAAAAATGTGTGTGGATAATCTCCTAAGTGCATTTCATATAATGTGCATTCAGGTTTATCGTAATGTACACTTCTATCAATTTAATTTAACAGATTCAACAATATATTTATGCTTTGTTTTTCTGGGTTATGGTAAAGTAAAGTATTTTGTCCTACTGGTATTTTAGTCTGTACAGCTGTATGTGTTACTCAGCCGAGTGTCGTGTGTAGTAACATACAGGTGGCAACAGATGGCAATAGCTACATTGGATGTAACACGGGTCTCATTTAGTGACAGCAGAGAATGACGGCTCTGGTGCTAGTGAAGGGTTTTTCAACAACAAAACTAAAAGTTTTAAAGTATGCAGAGGAAAACTTGGGTGAAAAAGCTGCAAGACATTTCTACATTGACCCCAGAAGAATCCGAGACTGGAAGAAACAGAAGGATGAGCTGACGAGATGAGCCGTCAGGAGTAGAGCACGGCTAGCTAGCTGGAGGAAACAAGTTAGCTTGGAGCTAGAAACAAAGCCAGCTTGCTACTGTCTGTAACATTAATCAGATACTGGTGTGCTGCAAAACAGCAACTTACTACTTTCTATTGAATGCTCTTATTATAATCTACCAGCAGTACTGTAATAACTGTATTTGAAATAAATACCCCGTACTTTTACAGGGGTCAAACTGACACAATGGTGGTGTCTGATTATTTCTGAACCAAATTGCCCTTTTGGCATTTTTGCAAATGTTTCTTTAAAAAATAAACAATCTCTGTCCACTGGAAGGCTATGGCTTTTCATTTAAAATATTTTATTTAAAAACAATTATACTTATCAAACAGATGGAATTAGAAATAAAGGCCTGCCTCTAATAGAAGCCTGCTTCAAATAAAAGCCGGGTACCTTGTGCGGTTTAGGTAAATAAAAGGCTCTGGCTTTTATTTCAGGAGTTAGCCTAAAGAAACAAGGGATCCCAACTAACATTACGGTTCGGAGCCATGACACTGGAAACGTAAAACTAATCTACAACAGAAGTCTGTCTGGTCTAACATAATTTAAACTGATTTAATTGTTCTTGGATAAACAGAGCTTGATGCTAGTGCGCATGACATGCAGGTCTGATCAATTAATCAAACTAACAAGCTGGCCCCGCTAAGATAAGAAAACATTTATTTGTCCCACAGTGGGGAAATTGCGGTCGACCACAGATTAGAGGAAGCAACATGCAGTCATTGTCAAACACTTTAGCCTAGATTGATAGTATTATATGAAAACAATGGTGTCATGCTAGTCAACCAGCGTATTTCTACCTAATTTCCCTCCAAAACCACTTCAGAAGTGTAGTCACAGCGATACTTGCTTAGGTGTTTCTAAAGCATTAAAGTTTAACAAAGAATGGTTCACATTAGAAAAGATACTTTTTCATTTTTATCTTCTATGTAGATGCACTCCCCTACAAAATTACTGCAGTAGTCGAGAATGATTTATTATTTTCAAATAGAGCCATTTGTCATCTTTTTTCATATCGCAATATACACTCACCGGCCACTTTATTAGGTACACCTGTCCAACTGCTCGTTAACACTTAATTTCTAAGCAGCCAATCACATGGCGGCAACTCAGTGCATTTAGGCATGTAGACATGGTCAAGAGAATCTCCTGCAGTTCAAACCGAGCATCAGTATGGGGAAGAAAGGTGATTTGAGTGACTTTGAACGTGGCATGATTGTTGGTGCCAGAAGGGCTGGTCTGAGTATTTCAGAAACTGCTAATCTACTGGGATTTTCACGCACAACCATCTCTAGGGTTTACAGAGAATGGTCCGAAAAAGCGGCAGTTCTGTGGGCGGAAATGCCTTGTTGATGCCAGAGGTCAGAGGAGAATGGCCAGACTGGTTCGAGCTGATAGAAGGGCAACAGTGACTCAAATAACCACCCGTTACAACCAAGGTGGGCAGAAGAGCATCTCTGAACGCACAGTACGTCGAACTTTGAGGCAGATGGGCTACAGCAGCAGAAGACCACATCGGGTGCCACTCCTTTCAGCTAAGAACAGGAAACTGAGACTACAATTTGCACAAGCTCATCGAAATTGGACAATAGAAGATTGGAAAAACGTTGCCTGGTCTGATGAGTCTCGATTTCTGCTGCGACAGTCGGATGGTAGGGTCAGAATTTGGCGTCTACAACATGAAAGCATGGATCCATCCTGCCTTGTATCAACAGTTCAGGCTGGTGGTGGTGGTGTCATGGTGTGGGGAATATTTTCTTGGCACTCTTTGGGCCCCTTGGTACCAATTGAGCATCGTTGCAACGCCACAGCCTACCTGAGTATTGTTGCTGACCATGTCCATCCCTTTATGACCATAATGTACCCAACTTCTGATGGCTACTTTCAGCAGGATAATGCGCCATGTCATAAAGCTGGAATCATCACAGACTGGTTTCTTGAACATGACAATGAGTTCGCTGTACTCAAATGGCCTCCACAGTCACCAGATCTCAATCCAATAGAGCATCTTTGGGATGTGGTGGAACGGGAGATTCGCATCATGGATGTGCAGCCGACAAATCTGCGGCAACTGTGTGATGCCATCATGTCAATATGGACCAAACTCCCTGAGGAATGCTTCCAGCACCTTGTTGAATCTATGCCACGAAGAATTGAGGCAGTTCTGAAGGCAAAAGGGGGTCCAACCCGTTACTAGCATGGGGTACCTAATAAAGTGGCCGGTGAGTGTATATCGGAGGGGAAAAAAAATATCGCAATGTCAGTTTTTTCCAATATGGTGCAGGCCTAATCGAAAGGAAGAATCTAGATTGGAATCACAACTGTTAAAGCCAAAACGATGGCCAACCCTACCTCAGAGTGTACTGAAGAAAGGGTGTGTTTTACTGCTTATGAAACTCATTTGTTAGAGGGAAGAACGTGTTATTTCTTTCTGAAAGTAACAAAGTCTCACATTCAAAAACCCAGAGGGATTAATTTTATCACAACATGACAAAGGGAAAAAAAATTCAAATCATCACATTGCAGTTGCGGGTGCCTATTTTTATTTAAAACGGTTGATCGGTTATTGTGTTGTTTATGATGTAGCACACTTACAACCATGTGCTTTTGTGACCAGACAGGATTTATTCATGTGTTGTGGTCGACTACGTCTCCACAAGATGAGTATGCGACACAATGTATTGAAATTGCAAGAGCATTCCAAGAGTCTGATACAGTAAATTAAAAACAGGAAATCCTGTCAACAGCAACATGGCTTTTCACTGTCACAAGTGTATCTTCTCACCTCTTGAATAAGTGGCCTGAAGGCAAAAGTTATCAATAGAAAGGTGGTTCCGAAAGGCTGCTGGAATCTCACAATCATATTTCTGTCACAGGTAAGAGCAGCTACCTTCTGTCCTCACATTTCCCTGTAAAGCACTGTACACTTCCAATAATGTTTTAGTGTTTGGCTGTTAAACACTGATAGCAACCCTAATTACCTTCTCTCTCCATACAACAAGGATTTGTGTGCTGTGTCATCTGTTCTCTTTGTACATCTGCATGACCCCTAAAGGATTAGTCAGTGACCCCTGCCTCAAAGTGTTACTGGAACACCTAATGAGACACACACACACACACACACACACAGGCTTTAAAGATCAGTTCAAAAAGACAAACCATCTTTTTCATAAAAAAATAAAAAAATAAAAAAAATGGGTTGGCCAATGTTAGTCTTTGCTCTGGTATGCTAACTATAATAACACCATGAACCAACGTTCAAGATCAAATACTATTAACTTTGTGTATTATGAAACATATATGCTAGCAGGTCTATGGAGCAAGAACATGGATGCTCTCATCTAAGGGCTAACATCAGCATGCCAACATGCTCATAATGACAATGCTACATGATGATGTTTTGCAGATTTAATGCTTGCCACGATCACAATCTTAGTTTAGCATGTTAGTATGCTAATAAACACTTAATACAAAGTGGGAATGTCATTATTTTTGCAAGTTTTGGTCATAAACCTTATAACAGGCTGCATTTTCCCAACTCCCTTTTAACAGCTAGAAAAAAGAAGAGTTCAGCAGACAGTGCTGGCAGAAAATGTGCATGTGTAATTGTGTGTAAACTATTCAAATCATGAAATATACAAATGCAACAAGCATATTTTCATTTGTCTGTTGAATTCTGCCCATTTTATTTTAAAGGATAAGAGCACAGTGAGGTTATTTTACCCTTTTAAAAAGGACAGGTTGCAAGGTCACAATCCTATTTGCAGAAGAAACCTGAGGGAGTAGCTGCATGTAAAGCAATGGTTACACTAATTCACACACTCACCTGGGAGCTGCCCAGTGTTATCACAGCATTACACTGCAGTTTTGTTAAAGAAATGAGGGATCTAAATGCGCCTCGACAGTGAGACTGCCTTTTGCTAAACCGGTCTGTTTTACATTTCAGGGCTTGTCTTGACAATTCAAAATCAACCTCATAAGTCCTGGCAAAACAGACCTTAAATCTGCATCTGTGATCAGCTATGGACCTGAAGCCACTGATCAACTTTGAAGTGCTTTTTTCAGTGGTGCTTATTCAGAACTGCTAAACACCCTTTCACATGATTGCAGTCCCATAGCTCCACCAGAATGACATTATCTGAGATTTATGATTTTGGTCAATGATCCTAAAGTTCGGTCAAAAGCCTTAATGAATATACTACGCTCCGTTAAACCCGGGCCTGTTGTGTCCGGAAGCTGCCGGAAGCCAACAGAGACATTTGTTATAAAGGACATGCAGAAGTTACAAAAAAGTCCACGTTCTTCTATTTCCCCACCCCCTTAAACCTAAACAGATTTTCCTCCATTTGTTTTGGAACTCCTCTGGAGTGTGTCCTTGGTTTTCATATTCATGAATCTGCTAGAAGGGCATATGTGATGCATTACTTGGGTTAAAATAAATCTAGTCTGCAAGAAAAATAACTTTAAAGCTATCAACTTCATGGAATTCAGGACTGTGAAAAGTGCCACAAGCAACGTTTGCCTGGGTCTTTGACACTTTAGAGATTCAGACACTAGGAGCTACTTCACAAAATAGTGAAAGATTGACCAATAATTGGGGCTACAAAAAGGATTGGATTGTTTTTATTCCATGTACAGGGAAAAATTGACCATCTGTTGAGTGATCTCAAATTTACAGCAGCATGTCTTAATAAATTTGATTTTCATCCCCAGTATACAGTATATTAAAAACAAAAGGGAGCTGTACGGTTACAGGTGTCTGTAGTTTTCATTAGGCTACAACGTAAAAGCTAACTTAATTCTGCAAATGCATTTTGACAGGAACTGGTCACATATTTGATTAGAACATGGACAAAAAGAAAAATCCTTTACATGCAACATCAGCATCAAAGTAAGTTGCGACAAAAGGCAAATGGCTTCTTATATGCTACAGAACATTCAGAAGAACTTGTAAAGGCAAGAAGAAGCTTGGCAGGCTAATGACTCCTCACTGCAGCTAGAGCAAAGGGAAAGAGAGACCACAAGAAAGAGACAGAAAAGAGAGAGAGCGAGAGAGTGAGATAGTACTTTGATGGGATGTAATGAGATGATAATTAATTGCCTTTACAGTAGTCAGGCTGTGGGAGAGCAGGATTAAAAGTAGCAGACCAATAGCAGATCTCTGGGGAGAAGAATTCAGATGGAAGAGGAGTGATGGTAACGAAAGAGGGAGTAAGAAAGGGAAAGACACTATAACCAACACAAAGACATCAAAAGTAAAGTGGAAGGAGTTGATTCAGTAGAAGTCCTATTCATTTTCTGTAGAAAATGCTACAGATTGGTGACATGCAGTTGGAGCACTTCCAAGGCTTGGATGGGTGTGAAACTCCCAGTAGAAATGTCAGTATAAACAAGAAACAAGCAGCTGTATTAGAAAAAGTCTACTAAAATTGCAATAGGGCACAAAAACGGTCCATTTACCAAACTTGAAATTATTCTATTATTATTAAATTAAGAGCAAGGTGAAGTTTAGGATTATACTGTGAATAAAGAAGTTACTTACTTTAAATCAATTAAGTTTAGATTATGGGTCCATTTGGAAAACATAAGCAACTAAGTGTTGTAATTGGCCGACTCATTCTCCATAGCCAACAATTGAAACTATATGCCATAGCAAACTAGCTAAAGGTTAGTTTTTGCAATAGAAACACATCTAGTAATTTATTTTCAGTAACGCATGACGCAGGCAAAGTGTCATCTACAATGTGATTTAAAATAAAATAGTATTATTGATTATTGTACCATAACCACATAGAATTGTTTAATTATCAAGAGACTCCTGTGTTTCTATGTGGAGTTACTAAAAACCTTTTTTAAGTTTCAAATGCCAATCTATGTACATCTGGCTAACTGAAGACTTTCTTTCTTTCCGTGGGACTACCATTATTATTTTATTCATCATCATCATTTCAAGAGGGTTAGCCCATTGTCATAGTTGAAAAAATGAAGAGGCTAAGATAGCAGCTAGAGCTGAACGATATTGTGTTTTAGCATTGACGTTGCGATGTGCGCATGCGCGACAGTCATCGCAGGACGTTACGATGTTGACGGTAAAACATTTTTGCTGCTTGATAGAAAAGTAAACTTCCACCGTTCTCCTTTTACATAATTATTACCATCCAACCCTTCCCCTTTAAGACAGGTAGCCATGTGGGCAATGTGTGTATGTGACGTTAGTCCGACAGGGTTTGTTATGGGAAGTGAGGCTCTCCGTGTGTAGAAAAGTACCGTAGGCAGCAGCTGACACAGTGATGCGCATAGTTTGATAGGTAGTCAGTGAAGCTACAGCAGTCAGTGTTTTACGTTCGCTGCAAATACGAATTAAATCACCCAATTAATGCAACATAATCACAACGTCTCCCTGTCATTTCCCCCGCAGAAAGCTGCTAAAAGCCAGGCTAAAGCTAATATAGTTAGCCTAAAGAAACAAGGGGTCCGTCCGTCCCAACTAATGTTACGGTTTGTTGCTAGTGCGCGTGACGCACTCCGCTAGTAGTCGAGAATTATTTATTATTTCCAAATAGAGCTATTTATGGCATCTTTTAAAAATTACTTTCTTTTTTCATATCGCAATATATATCGCAGGGGGAAAAATATCCCAATGTCAGATTTTTCCAATATCATGCAGGCCTAATAGCAGCCCCTGTCAGCCGTCATGAGAGGTGAGAATATTTAACCAACCAGACCTAAGGGAATGTGGGACAAATATACATTTTCACGGTCCAGATTCAATAAAATCTCATTGTAGGCTTTTGTTTCTGACAGGTCATTTTTAAACAGTCCATAAAAAAAACTCTGAGAAAGGTTTTTAGTCAAACTGTGCATAACTGTATTTTTAGCCCTCTATCCATTTTCCATTAGAGAGAGCATTTGACAAAAAAGTGGATAAAAGATGATTTATTTTTGGAGAAAAGCAAGTAAACAAAAAAAAACAAGAAAAGTTTTGAAAAAGCTTTGACAGATCATTCAAGAGCACTTTGAAAATTGGTAAATGTTTTGTACCGTTTCTTTCACAAAGCAGTTGATTTACCTGTCTTCTTTTGATCAGCCTCTCTGTATTCTGGTCGCTGCAAGAAAAGAAACTAACAAAGGGCATCAATCCATTGCAGATGATTGGTGACCTTGCTGGGATGGGAAAAATCTGCTATTCCCGTTGGTGAAAGTAACATTTCTCCCACAAACCAATGTAAGAATGTAGTTGTAGAGGTCCTTTTAAAGAGCATATAGTGATACAATAAACAACCAAGCATTTGCAAAACATCCAGGGTAACTAAAATGGAAAGAGTCTTTGTCCGTCGGTATGTAGGCCTGTCTTTCCTTCGATTGTGTCGACACCTGTTCATCCATCGACTTTACCCTTGGCAGGTGTATTGTTGAGGACCCAAGGAGGTGCAGTGTGTGAGTTCTTGAGATCTACGGGACATATTAGTAGTGCATTATACACACTGTGTAGTGTGTTGAGAGGGGACCCCGAGTAACTGTTACACCACTGAACGGCATTCTGGGAAAAGCTGACTCAGTTGGGCGCTACAGTAAATTCACGAACAAATAAAGAAAGAGATCGAAGCGAGAGAGATCGAAGCGAGAGAGATCGAAGCGGTTACATTGTAGCTAGTCTGGCTAGTTCACATAAAGTTCTGGGATGGTAAAAAAAACAGGCTCTGGGTTATTAGTTTTCTGCAAACCAATCACAATCATCATGGGTGGTGCTAATTTCAGCACAGAGACGCTGCAAAATATCCTTTTGTTTTGGTAGAACGTGTACGTTCAAAGTTGTTTTAGTCGGGCGAGAGACAACAGTCTGGCCACGTTCAATTTCCTAAGGCTTTTACCAAATGTATCTTAACATCAGCTAAATGAAAATAAAAGTGCATTACAAAGGTTTACCTTGCTTAATCATTAACATTTTGGTTCTCTTGGTGCCTCACCAGCGTAATCAACTGTACGTCAGAGAGAGAGGGCGAGTAAGAGACACTAGGCTACGGATACTCTGGGTCTAGAGGACACAACTTTTGAAAAGTTTACATTTTTCAGAATAAAAGTGAAACTTCTACATTGAAAGCTGCCTCTCAAGTAATTTCATCCATGGTTGCTGGTGTTAAAAAATAAATAAATAACTTCAGTGATATGCTCTGTAGAAAGTAGGCCAACTTTAATTGAATCACAGAAACAGGAAAACGTTTTTTTTATTTTGTTAATCTTGAGGCAAAGCATGAAATGTGCAAATTATTTAATTAGCGATGACTGCCGTACTGAAGGATGCCTACATGACTCATTTAATAATTTTGATTTACCTCAATGGAAAGCCTGGAGTTGGCACTGAACATCCTACTATTGCTTTTCTCTGTCTCTTCTGGAAATAGCACCCCAGCTGAGCTAATTTATTTTTGACTTGGCCTATGTGTGAGATAGATGAAATGAAAAAGAGCTATAGCGACATAACATTGTTGCCATGGCACTCTAGATAAGCGAGCAGGCAAAAACATTTTTTTTTTCCATTTTCAGCGTAAAAGTTTAGTTTTAAATACGGAATTTGTGAAACAGCATGACTACAAAAAGTGACTTTATCTGACTTTTACAACTCTTCAATCAGGCCTCTAGAGGTTTCGGACATTTCATTTAAAATGCACATAGATGCCTTTCCAGCTATGCAGTCAATTTCAACTCACAGTTTAGGTTAATAACTACTGTCTGATACTATAAATGCATACCTCTTTAGCCAACCAGAATTATTTGGACATTCAAAGCATTGCAAAAACAAGGTTATGATAACAAAATCAGCATTTAAACTAATGTTTTATATTCTTATACTCCCTTCTAAACTCAAAGCAAGTGGCATTAAAGAACTGCTATATACCATGGTGGTAAGGGTTAAGCTTTAGTCTGTGTGCGTAGTAGGTGTACTCTGTGTATTATACATGTGTGGTGTAAATGCTAATGTAATAGTAAACATTAAATAGGCACTATATTCTTACAGAGTGCCCTTTAGCCTCATATTAAAAAGGTCTAACCCGCACACAGCGATATTTGTGCAAGACAGTAAATCCTGGCGCCCTCCTAATGTATGAACTTTACTTTATGGATTTGACTTTACCCTGTGCATAGTGAATCATGTCTTGCTCCACAGGCTTATTATGCATTACAATATACTGTAGGTGATATGACAACCAAGTCACCTAAGGCAGTGAAAGATGAGGGCAATGTTAAGGACTACAAAAACTAGCCATTGCACTGTTGCTGGTAATGTTACCCATCTGTGTTCCCCTGCACATTATCACCCCCAGTTCAGATCTCTCATGCACAGGTATTCCCCAGGCAGCAGAAGATCAAAATCTGCTGTCGCAGTGACAGATTACACAGAAAATGCTTACAAATTTCCTCAGTAATGACAAAAGAGATGTGAGCTGAGATATTAATTATAAGCTCATATCAAGGTATGAGCATGACACTGGATCTAGTTATTAAAAATAATGCCACTCGCCTTAAAATACCCCCAAATCTCTTTTTTTCTGCCAGGTCACCACATAGATATTTGGCCTTGTGGCAATCCTCCTCTTCTTCTGACTTCTGAGCTGTCCAAGCAGTCCGGACAAGAAGGAAGCAATCTAGACATTACACAGCCAAACCAAACTGAAAGGAGCTGAGTCTAAGCTGAAAGTACAAGTACAACTCGCTTAAACAAATTATCGAGCGCTGCTGATTCAGCCAAATTTAAAAACTCAGGGTTTGCCAACAAAGCTGCTAAGAAACACTTTGATGCAGGATTTTCACTGTAGAACTCTTACATGAAGAGTAACTAAGTTTAACTATGGTGAAACTCATATCCTTCTGAAAGCAAGGAACATAGGAGTCTTAGAAAAGGTAGGATTTCACCTAAATAAATTCAGGCAGCGAGTGACATAGGGTGACCAGATGAGAAACGGTAAAATTGAGGGCGAGACAGGCATGGTGTGGGTTAACTGGGTTTATTATTTTTAAACTGTTATTCAACTGTAATGTAAACCCGAATATACAAATAAAAGATAAAAAAATCAGCTCAGCAGTAGACATTTTATTATAGTTGTAGTCATCCTTCCGCTTAAAGAAGGATGAGACCAAAGTGTTGGTCTGTACAGTTGTGCTGTTAAGTTATATGTAGTTTGCTGCTAGCACGCAGCCTGTCGCCTGACTCCCCCCCCCCCTCCATCTCGGATGAATGGTGTACACTGTATTTTAAAGAAAGAAGTTCAGAGAGCTATTGTACAGCACTTCACCAACAAGCCCTGGTAGTTGTCCCTACTACTCACAAGATTCTAAAAGCAACATTTTTTGCAAAGATTAGGCCTAAGACTGCTGTGCCTCTTTCTGGTGTGACACTGAATTAATTAATTAAAACTCAAAACATATTGTCTTTGTAATTAAGATTCCTTACAATGCCGGTTTAAAAGAGAGGAAAACATCATTTATTCTAGCAAGTCAAGCTTTACGTGTAGATGTATGTAAAAGGGGGAAATGCATCGTAAAGTACCAGCTCATACAGTAAATGGAATGTTATTTTCAAAATAGCAACAAGGTTTCAGATGGCTTACAAGACACACTGAAACGCTACACTTATTGACAAACCATTTATTTTAATTAGTGATGCAGTTGTTAAAGTGTTGCAGACATTATCCTGAAGCCACGAATCGAGTTATCTCCCTCTCACTGTCAAGTGTGCTTTTGTAATCCTGTTTGCAACACACAACCACTGTCAGGCAAAGCTCAGAAGACAGCAAGCCCAGGATGCACACATACACACAGCTGCTTATGCAAGATGCAAGGTAAGCAGTGTACTTTAAGTTAAAATTGCCTCCACTATACACTTGCAAAAAGTTGGCAAGAGCACAAGAGCATGGTGTTCAAGAAAGTAAAAGGAGAGAGCTGAGAGAGTGATACGTGGACAAAGGGATCAAGGAAGGCGAAGGAGAAAGAGGAGGGAGGAGAGGGGTGTAGGTAACTCAACAAATTGGATATCAAATTAGATTATGATGTTGGACAATGTCTTTTTGTGCACTCAGGCCTTCTTGCTTTGTCTCATTCTCTATCTTCCTCTCCCCTTGTCACACCTGACTAAGAGACAATAATGTGTGAGGATAGTGTCCATTTGGCCACATTGAAACACTTTATTCTTGGCCACATTCCACTTTGCACACCAATAGACATACACACAAAAATATATATACAAAGAAGCACACGTATACACACACTTCTGGCAGCTCCACTGAGGAAAGAGGGATGGACTTGCAACTTGTTATCTCTCACTTTCCATTTTTCACCCCTCTGTAGTACAAGTGGTACAGGGTTAAAGTGTGCCTGACCTACAAAAGAAATCAAACACACAAAAGATGACATTATTATGTTGAATATTGGCATAAGTAAATGTCATGAGGGCAAAAGGGTCTGGACTTTCTTTGAAAAAATGTATGTATTTTGTCAACTGTATAAGTTATGATTATTTCTTCACAGTGTGACTCCCAAGACATATGAGAAGTGTTTTAGAGAAGAAAATGGCTTAGGTTTTACTACTCTGTGTGTGATATCAATACATATCTGGAAGATTCATGTTCCGTTTTATTTATTTATTTGTCTTTAAGGTCCTACAACCATTTTTAACAATCAAGTGACCTCACTGCAACCCAAATATTCTAAAAAAAAAAAAAGATGTTCATATCTTGACTGTAGACACCAGGGTTGATTTTTTTACAAGCTTTTTTATAAAATAAATCCAGACGGACAATGAACTGTAAAAATGGCCTTAGGGTTCAGAGGGTTAAGCAACTTTGAGCGTCGCATGGTTGTTGGTGCCAGACGGGCCGGTCTGAGTATTTCACAATCTGCTCAGTTACTGGGATTTTCACGCACAACCATTTCTAGGGTTTACAAAGAATGGTGTGAAAAGGGAAAAACATCCAGTATGCGGCAGTCCTGTGGGCGAAAATGCCTTGTTGATGCTAGAGGTCAGAGGAGAATGGGCCAACTGATTCAAGCTGATAGAAGAGCAACTTTGACTGAAATAACCACTCGTTACAACCGAGGTATGCAGCAAAGCATTTGTGAAGCCACAACACGCACAACCTTGAGGCGGATGGGCTACAACAGCAGAAGACCCCACCGGGTAGCACTCATCTGCACTACAAATAGGAAAAAGAGGCTTCAATTTGCAAGAGCTCACCAAAATTGGAAAGTTGAAGACTGTAAAAATGTTGCCTGGTCTGATGAGTCTCGATTTCTGTTGAGACATTCAGATGGTAGAGTCAGAATTTGGCGTAAACAGAATGAGAACATGGATCCATCATGCCTTGTTACCACTGTGCAGGCTGGTGGTGGTGGTGTAATGGTGTGGGGGATGTTTTCTTGGCACACTTTAGGCCCCTTAGTGCCAATTGGGCATCGTTTAAATGCCACGGCCTACCTGAGCATTGTTTCTGACCATGTCCATCCCTTTATGGCCACCATGTACCCATCCTCTGATGGCTACTTCCAGCAGGATAATGCACCATGTCACAAAGCTTGAATCATTTCAAATTGGTTTCTTGAACATGACAATGAGTTCACTGTACTAAAATGGCCCCACAGTCACCAGATCTCAACCCAATAGAGCATCTTTGGGATGTGGTGGAACGGGAGCTTTGTGCCCTGGATGTGCATCCCACAAATCTCCATCAACTGCAAGATGCTATCCTATCAATACGGGCCAACATTTCTAAAGAATGCTTTCAGCACCTTGTTGAATCAATGCCATGTAGAATTAAGGGAGTTCTGAAGGTGAAAGGGGGTCAAACACAGTATTAGTATGGTGTTCCTAATAATCCTATAGGTGAGTGTGTGTGTGTATATATATATATATATATATATATATATATATATATATATATATATATATATATATATATATATAAAAGTGTTAATTATTTTTATAAGTTCAAGTTACTTTATTTCTCCACCAGTAGGGCAATTTGTTGTGCAGCAGTGTATAGTACAAGTCACATACAATCATATATACAGAGATTGCCTAACTTGCAGGCAGTTAAAAACCTTTAACTGAAAAGCGTGACTTTTGAGCATAAACACAGTTTGCTATTGCCAAACTTTCCACACAGTAGCAAATATGATATAAATGAGGTGCATCAGTATTTCAATATAAATGCTTGACGCAAAGGTTGTAAGTTGCATGAGGCAAAGACGCTTTAATAGCAGTATCTCAAAGTAAGGAATTTTGGCTTGCAACTTCTCAGCTAGCTGGACTCGTTTACTCAACAGATATGTTAATATGGGGACATTACAAATATGTTGACGTATCTTTCATTTATAAGTAGATAAGGAAATCGAAATGAAGACTTAAAGTAGCAATGTACATTACACAAGGGTTTACATTGCATAAATCTCCCAACATTTGTCATGCTGCTCTGCAGAAAGCCCGCACTGTAAAAAGTCAGACTTTTGTGATATGTACATTGTTGTTCACTCAATTCATTAACCAGCTCTGATTAATTAATATTGCTAACAAAAATCTGTCTGACCTGAAATGCAGACGGATGTTTTTTCTTACCTCTTACCGACTTACCCAACTGAATAAATTGAATCAAGTGATTTATAAAAGAAAAATAATCTAATAATGTCTTCCTGTGATGCACCCTTCCTGTGATGCACCCTGGATCCTGATCTCAACAACAAACACCGTCTACCTTTCTTGTTCTTTTTGATGTGGCTGCCAAGACAACCACAGAGCACGCAGTCACTAAGAGATATATAATGCTTTCCTTGCCAAATGAGACACTTTTGCAGATGAAAGTTGCCTTGCAGGTAGAAATGAAACCCCCGTGACAGATATACACAGACAGACAGACAGAATTGTTCTCCTGATGACACACTCTCCCTCAGACACAGGAGGGACTTGCCCAAACGAGCTGCATGTGAAAGATCAGTGTGGAGTGTAATCCCTGCGGAAGGCGAATAGACTGGGGAGGTTTTACATAGAAGCCAGGCTGCAGAGCTGCGAGTGTCACCTCCTGCTGTGGCTTTGAAGACTGGGGTTGGAGAGCACAGAGCCAGATAGGACATGGAGAACAGGGAGCAAGCGTCTGTTTTTTGGCTTGGTTGGTCAGGGTGTTTTATCTGTCTGTCAGCCTGCCTGCTTCTCGTTCTGTGCAATTCTTTTCCTTTCTGTCATGGTGTCCTATTTTACTCTCTGTCTTTGTCTGTATTGTTCTCTGCCCGACTGTCTTTTTTTCTATGAAGATAAGACAAGTCTTTAATGATACTCTATAGAAACTTTTCCAGAAGCAAAGGCCATAGAATAAAGCAGCGGGGAAATATTAACATGAAAACACAGTATAAGGAATTGGGATTATATAAAGTTATCTATGCTGTCAAAGGAAAACCTTGTAAATCCAAAAGGTTTTACAAAAACATGTCAGGAACTAAGAAAAGCAACCACACATGAAAAAAAACACTTTTTCTGGGATTGGGGGTCTCTGGTGCTTCCACATGCATACCAACTTGAAGAAAAAAAAAAAAAAAACTATCATTGCTGTTTTCAGTGAGATACAGGTTTCTGAATGTCCTTTGCCTTCAGTCTCCGGGTGACATGTTCAAAATCTGCACGGCTTTCTACATCACTAGCCGAAACAAGGAGGCCAACTGTAGCATGCTAGCTCATTACAACAAACACATTTGGTAACCATAATCTACAAAAGAACTACTTACATGTCCCTGTTATGTAGGTATTCCACAAGTGTGCCCTCATTTAGAAGTCTCCCAGCTAATCCTGCCTTGTACTGACCAAAGTTGGAGAAAGAGTTATCTAGCTGATGTGATCAAAATAAATAAAAATCTTAAGATAAAACTGAAATGATTTGGTTCATATAATAGCACATGCAGTTTTGTAGGAGAATAAAAATGGCAGCAAGAGGTAAGTCTGATAACTGAATTTCTCTTTCCAGGAATTATGTGATATGCACATCCTACTCATGTCTACCAACCCAACCAAAGGATATCAAAGTGACAAATGCCAATAGCTAACGTTTGCAAAGCCAGCTTTCTCTTCAGAGTGCCTGTGTGTTACTATTTATATAGAAGTTTTTACTTCACTTTCAAGTTTGATTGATCACTTTCCCTGAACAGAGATGATGTCCTGTCAGCCACCGAACCTGCCGCCACAATTTAATTTGGGAAAATCCATTTAATAGCTTCTCAGACGCTCTTCCCTACTGCTGCTCCACTTCATGATTTAAGCCGATAAGACCAGTGTACGTTAGTGGCTTGGCTCTAGAAATGGCATTATGTTGGTGCTAAATGGATGGCAGACATTGGTGATCCCAAGAAGTTTATCTTCAAAATGTCCATGTGTCAAACACTTCATTACAGGACAGCTCTATGTTTACATGCTAACATTTTAGCTTTGGAAAATAACAGTTGAAAACATAGAGCTGAGCCTGACAGCCCTTTTGGTTAAGTAATTTAACATTAATAATATTCAGCATTTTTTGCCTTACTAGTGGTATGCATCTAAGAATTGCAAATGTTTTGTCTAGTTTTCATTCATCAAACACTTCTGTTTAGAGTGCAACTTCTAGAGTGCAATGAGGCCTTGCAGGGCAAATAGCAGGGCTACAGACATTAAGTCTTTTACATGAAAACCTTACCTTGAGTTTCTTGAACAGATTAAGCAGACTGTATTACAATTGTTTTTTACAGCATTTAAGGTCTCTCCAATCTGTCGATCACTCAGTCTCTCCCTCTCATCTCTTTATCTGCATTGTAGCACATTTTCCCTCCCTCCACCTCAAGCACTGCAACTCTTCTCACCACTTTCGCTCTCATCAGCCTCCATATCTACCTCCCCCTGCCCCTTCTCCCTTCTTGTTGTCATCCTCTAGCCCCACCTAACCATGTCCAACTTTATCAGCAGTTCAGCAATCAAAGTATCAAGACATTGGGTATTTAAGCCATTACTGGTCCTGCTGATAAGCACCTTCCAAAGGTCTGCTGGCAGACAACCAGAGGCTGATATTCATGCACACACAGATCTACATGATTTACTCATGGCCACATTTTCTATCCTGATATAGATCATTTAATATCTCGATAACATTGTGTTTTCTGGTAATTCAATGAATACATAAATAGTCTATATAAAAATAACCACATAGTAAGGCATATTTTTGTATACTCATGGGAATTAAAGTGCCCATATTATGAAAAAAACACTCTCTGGGATTTGGGGTGTTATTTTGTGTCTCTGGTGCTTCCACATGCATACTATCCATGCTGTTTTGGGTGAGATCCAGGTTTCTGAATGTCCTCTGCCTTCAGTCTCCGGGTGAGCTGTTGAAAATCTTCACGGCTTTCTATGTAATTAGCCAAGACGAGATGGCTAATAGAATGCTAGCACTGCTACAACACACACTAGTTCACCATAATCTACAAAAGAACTACTTATATGTCCCTATTGTGCAGGTATTCCACAAGTGTGCCCTCGTTTAGAAGACGTCTCTCAGCTAATCCTGCCTTGTACTGACCAAAGTTGGAGCAAGTTATCTAGCTGATGTGATCATTACCTAGCTACTGCGCATGTGCGACTTCCAACAAAGATAGTAAAGAATTGATACTTAACTTAATATCAAATAAATAATAGAAGCTATTGTTAATTCCTAATGCTGAAACTAGAATAACCTAAGCCATAATAAAAAGTACTTGAAAATAATTTTGTTTTTTGTAATTTGATTTGAAACCAGAGATATGGAAAAAGTGAAGCTTTTACAGCTTAAATGTAAGAACAAAGGGATGGGATTATTCAAAAATATGTAATAGTAGCCTATATATTTGAAATTGTACTGTACAGTATGTATGCCTCCTTGTTTACAATATATCACCATAAAATATTTTCCATTTATTATAATAATTAGGATGATGGAAATGCTCATAAATGGGAAAAGACATTTTTTTCTTTTACTGAGACACACACACACACACACACACACACACACACACACACACACACACACACACAGAAAGAAACCGAAGCCTGCAAGAAGAGAGAGAGGGAAAGAGGACAGGTTATTGGCCTTTAAAATGCTGAAAAGTGCCAATGCTTGCCATCGATTGTTATCTTTTATCTGTTCAATGGGGCGAATGCACGCACAATCGCAATTACAGATGGGTCTAATCCTTGATCTACAGCCGATTCATTTTTGTCAATGCCTTTCATTTATATTCATTAGGTTAGCGCTTCCCACCCGAAACTGTAGATTTCCTTTCACACATTTGGAGGTAAGACGCTGTTTGCTGTCACATAACTTTTGTAACAGTTTTATTCTCTCTCTCACACTCTTCTTCTCTATCCTTATCTCTCGGTATATCTAACAATCCATCAATACCTCCATCCATAAAACCCATCCACATGTCAGAAAAGTTACCTTGCCCTTTGATCGAGAATACAGTACTGGGCATCTTTTTTCAAACTTTGTGAGGAAAAATAGCTGCTTCATCTGTTTTGACTAACTCACTGCATTGTGAATGCAACTGCTAGAACATTACTTCAGTTTCAGAATGGTTTCATCATGAAATGGGTGCTTTAATAATAACCAAAGAGAGCAGAAGAGAGGCTATAAATTAGCACATGTATTACTCTTTCATCAGAGTTGACAAAGTAAGCTACTGTTTAAAAGTGAGGGAAGCAGACGAGTAAGACGGCCTTGAAACGTTTTCCAAAGGGAGAAAAAAAGCTAAATGAGAGCCCTAGAGGTCTCACCCTCAATTGACCTGAGCTTTTGCAAAGTGTGTGTGTGTGTGTGTGAAGATACTTCACACAATAATAATCATCTTGATGGATTTTTTTTTTATAACCTTGAAATTGCAAGACACAAATGAGCACACATGCATTGATTCTAATTGTAATTACAGCCTTTGGGATGCACAGTATGTGTCAAGCATGTGAATTAAACCATGAATCACTATCAACAAGTGATAACATTTAAACACACATCTCGTATGGAGACAACTTGAACAACTTTACTTGTAGCCTTTTGCATCAACCTAACCTCATACGTGCCATATTTTTAACCCTCTGCAGATGAAGGGGTTGTATACGACCAAAAACGGCACCTCTGATTCATATTTCAATCATTTAATAACCATAAAAGACAAATTTACCAATTTTTGCAGCTAAATGCTAAAGAGCTGGTAGTCACGGAGGTCTCTTCAGGGTCTTTCTAGCCTCTACAGGTGATTTTCTATCCAGCCTGGAACTTGTGCCTTTTTTCGGGGTCGCTGAGAATTAAATCCAAACTGTTACATCCAATATTTATCCACTTAATGTCCATAATTTATCATATTTCCGCTCATTTCTGCCGCTAGCTTCATGCTACGTGTCTTCGGTAGATCTCCCATAAGATCGTTTTACAGAGGAGAATGTTGTCACTGAGATTTGGCATATAGTTGGGCCATATTTGAAGAAATGTAAATAGTTTATGCTTTATGTTTATTATGTTTATTTATGCATGTAGGAGAACTGTTTTAGACAACACAAATGCTTGTGTGGCATTGCTGTGGGTGTAATATCAATACATATGACATTTTGATTAATGGCATAAGTAAATGTCATGAGGGAAAAAGCAAATGTTTGTATTTTGTCAACTGTATAAGTTACGTTTATTTCTTCACAGTGTGACTTCCAAGACATATGAGAAGTGTTTTAGAGAAGATTGGCTTGTACTGCTCTGTGTGTGATATCAATCTGTGAGATTTATGTTCCATTTTTAACATTCAAGTGACCTCACAACTATTCTAATAGCTCAGTTTGTCCTTAAAAAAAAATTATGTTCATATCTTGACTGTAGACAACAGGGTTGATGTTTTACAAGTTTTTTTAGAAAATAAAACCAGACAGACAATGAATTGTAAAAATGAGCTTACGTCTCTGAGGGTGCTGTGATAAAACATGACAGGGTAGCAAAGTGACTCAATTAAAAAACACAATTACTGTAATGGGTATGGCTGGATGTTCAGTTTATGACGTTTTTTTCTCCTGAACTCTACAACCCTGTCTCAAAAGCCATCATGGCTAAAGTGCTATGGGCAGCTAACATTGACGGATATGTATGACAGTGATGAATGAGCCATTGATGAGATGGTATGGGAGTTAATCTGAGGAGAGACACACCCTGAGGCAATAACCAACCTATCACCAACTTGTGGCTTGGCTATGTTTTTTTCAGGGGCCTTGCTAACACATCGTAAATACTGTACGTAGGCGACTGATTTAAATAAAAAGATGTCCTTTGTCTCCACTTAAAAAAAAGAAGGAAAAAAAAACATGTGGCCCAGTGAGGCCACATGCTGTTTTAGATGACTGAAAATGACTCTATAGAAAAAGGCTTACTCGCAATATTTTCCCAAGATGTCTTCTACCATGCAGAAAGGGCTTATTTATATTTCAAATGAAAAATGACATTTGATGCCCCAAGACATCTTGACAAGTCAAACTGGTGACATTAAAAAAGGAAAAAAGAAATCCAGGACAAACAGTTTAAGTAAAAAGGACTCCATGTGCATTTTTCTTACTTTAAAAACAATTGTTCCCCATCTATTACCACAGAGAAACAGACATAATCATGGAAGTCATCCACTGATAAAAACCATCATCAGTTTGTCAGCTGGAAATATTATCTGTGATGGAGCAGCAGTGGGGAAATCACCTGAGACTTTGAGGATATTCTCTTTTCACTGAGTCACTGCATCATAGAGAAATCCAAGGATGAAACAGGCTGAATAAAGCACAGACATTTCCATCTTTTAAACTACCCTCTCATCTATCTATCCTCTCATCTGCCATTCAAAATGGGGGTAAAAGTTCTGTCTGAACAGTACTGACTCCGAGAGAAGGCATGAAACATGGACAGGAGCTTGTTAGCTTGTTGCAAACTGTTCGTTGGATTCAGGTTTGCAAGTTGTCAAATCCTGGTTTGTAAACAGATGTGAGAACAGACTCCGCACTACAAACAATTAGACCACATCAGCAGGGGGGCCGAGTGCAACATGTTGTGGCAATAGAAATGAATTACTACATCTAGCCAAGCTTAACAATAGTCCATAATTTGAATCATCCCTGTTCATGTCATCAGGGTTCATTCACAAGTCATCCATTTTTAATAACTTGTCAGGATCTGCATTATGCAAATCCCGTTCCTGTGAGTTGACAGGACCGGTGCTTGGATGCACCCTGTGGAGGTTTGATTGTAACTGTAATTACTGTTTTTCAGAATAATTTGTCAGTAAATTAGCCCCGACTATGTGACAAAAACATTGGCTGATTTTAATCATTTTATAACATTAAACTTCCGGTGTTTACATCATGAATCTCTCTGGTTGAGCGATGTAAGTGTCTCGCTTTGCTTCCCAAGTATTAATCTGATCAACCAACACACCCCCTCGTGTGTCATTTGTCAGTCTGACCTCTCATCAGGCTAACTACACACACTATCCGCTGACAGAGACTAAAACATAACATCTGTATGTGCCAAGGTTAAACTGAACCAATTTACACCAACTGTGAAAGCATGTGTGTTGGGTCAATCACCGATTGCTCCTCCAACAGACGTGAATATGAAAGTTGGTCTTAAAACTCTGAATTGGTTATGATCAAGTTTTAGCTAACCTGAGCTGTGTAGAATCTGTCTGAAACTTAAGCAGAGTCTATACCCAGCCCAGCTAGCAAGAGCTCAGCTCCACGCCAGAGCACTACCTTGTCAGTATGCCACTCGGACTACAAATTTGAGGATTTAATTGAATTCAGCTAAAGTTAAAATAACTTCATAAAGCAGAAACTTTTGGATTTCACTTTGTTTAACAGCCCAGTCAATGTGGTTTTCATGACTTGCAGGTGAATAGATGTGTAATGATCTATTTAAACCTTTATTTCAATAACATCAGATGCCTAAATATTAGAGCCCAACCGATAAAGGATTTTTTTGGCCGATATCAACACAAATATTTTGTGATTTAAAAATCCGATATTCCCATATATTGGCCGATTTATATATATATATTTTTAAAAAATTCTGAAAACGTGTAACAAAACAAACAGATTTCCCTAACAGTTATTTGTTGTAATTCATGTCCTCACTAAAATAATATGATAAAGCAGTTTACAAATAAATTTGTTTGTTGTCACAACAGAACAGAGGAACATCAAAATATATTAGAGTTCTAATAAATAAAATGTATAAAAATATAAACTTGACATGAACTTAAAGTCCTTTGAACAAAAACACAATTACAAAAAAATAATCCAAGAGTGTTGCCAACAGGGACGTTGTAGAGTGCCCTCTGGTGGACAAACACCAACACTCATAACATGGTTGAAGGGTGTTTTGTCCGTTTTATTTTATTCT
>JABXJD010003510.1:0-19699 GCA_013375575.1 Percina caprodes | reverse complement strand
ACTTAAGAGCCCACCAGCGTGATGTTCACATGGGGAAGAGGCCCTTTGCTTGCACAGAGTGCGGGAAAAGGTTTGCCCACAGGGGGAACCTGAGAGTGCACAATCACAGAGTCCATCAAGGAGATCCCTACTACATGGATGATCAGCAGGAGCCTGACATAGGCCCTAATCCCATTTGAAAAGATTTTTTTTTTTTAAAAAGAAGAAAAAAAAAAAAAGATGGCTGTGCACTTTAATTTTGTTTGCAAAATAAAATTTAGGAACATAGAAACTTATTTCTAAACACTAAAAAAGTACATGAGTATTAAAAGGTGCTGTATCCAAAAATAGGAAGAAAAAAATAGCAGACTGGCATTGCCTCTACGTGGCAATCACAGACCATTCCTCCAACAGCCTACATGAAATGCCTATGTTCTCTTGCGGCCACATGCACTAACATGCACATGTTGCCAGACTGGCTATCAAAACAAAGAACAGAGCATCTCGAATTACACTTCAGTGGTTGCGTTACACTTTCTTGATTTCTTGAAAATTGTCACCATCATTAATATCCGCTGCATTTCCTGTTTCATCATAAAAAAAAAAGAAGAAATCTTTACGTGAAGAGCGGATCTCTGTTGCACATGCACACCACTATTGTGCTGGTCTAACGCCTGGTGTAGCCAGAAGAAGAGGAGAGACAAGTGGAGTGACGTGGTCGGTACTTGTTACAAGCAGGCTTGAATTAATAAAGTTATGGTAGATCGCCCTCAGAGTTGTAGTCTGTCAAAATGACGGACGGCCTTCAGATTGTTCTGTCATTGCTAAAAATATTCCATCAGTGACTGAAAAATATTTGGCTACCGCAACTTCTGCAACACACACAGAGGCAGTGTGACTTCATTCTCTGCTCAGGACGCCTTTTCTCCACCTAATATCTACATATCAAATATTTGTTTGCTGCTATGTTAATGTGAGTACAGCCCCTTTACAATTTTTGTTTAATTTGTGTATTTTTCAAATTTGATATTGGGTAAACAAAAGATTAACCACCGTCAAATTTTATTATATGTACAGTAATACACTAATACAGTCAAAGTACATTTTATTTGAGTGACAAATATGATTCAATGTCAGAATTATAAGTCACACTGGAAAAAAAAACCTTTGTATTAACTGTATTGTAAATGGCTGGGTATAATCATCCATGAATAATCTATTGTTGTAAAGAAAATAACTTTTCTCCAGGATGACACTATTCCAATTATGTTCTTCCCATAAGTGAAAAGTCACTGAACAGATCTGAGCACCTTTTCATGAGATGAAGTGAAAGAAATACAAATACAGGTTTTTAATAAAGCCTATAAAGAAAGTCTAGTTGGTATTAGATTTAAAGAGGGCTGGGTATATCGATACCGTGATTTTGATACCGTTTGCCGAACAATACTTTTTTCGATACCAATTTTATTAAATCCATTTTAACAAAAGCAAAACAACATTACAGAGTTATCTATTAATTTATTTTTCACCTCCAACTACGTGAGCCCTTTCTCTGTGTAACATATAGAGTGTAATGGTAGGCAGCCAATCAGTAACAGTTTTAGATCTTGGTAGGAGCATGCTGCATGCTTTTTGGCTCACTGACGCTGTTGAGATTTTCTCTTTAGGTATTGAAATTTTGCATTGAATGACGAGGAATTTTTCGATACTCGATATTAAGGAGGCAATTTGGTCGGTATCTAAAAAGTATTGAAATCTCTACCCAGCCCTAGATTTAGACCAGTGGCATGCAGAGGTTAGATAGCACATCTCTTCCTTCAAAATTGTGCTTATGTTCTGCCCATCTCCCCAAACTTTAATTTTGATTGTGTTGTAAAATAGAAACATGTTATTGCAACAAGTACATCACCGTGTTGTTAAAGAATTGTGCTTTTATTTTCCATCCTGTTTTTGCAAAGTGAAATTAAATAATATATCTATGTACAAAGTATTTGTTCTTGTTGGCCTGAAACAAGGCATGGTCCAGTACAAGCTAATATCATTGCACCTTTCTTTGCCAGACACCAGGGGGCAGTCTCAAAATACAAAAGATTTCTACAAAGCTTTGGGCATCCTTGCTAAATAGATTTTTGATAAAAGCGTTGCTGTCATTTTTTACCATGTGCCCTAAGTTTCCCCTCATATATGCACTTATGTCATCATGCCATCTCTCTCATGGCCATGGTCTGTAAGCGTGTGCTAATAAGGCTAAATCAATTTGTGAGTATTTGAGTTATTGGGTTACTGTTTTAATCGGCAAGAAGAGAATTTCCCTTGTGTGTGTGTGTGGCAAACACCCTTAACATTTTACCTCAGTTCCTTTTATTAGAAAGAAAGAAAAAGTTGCCCTGTTAAATGATACATTTCTTCAAGTTTTTCATAAAACGCTATTGTTATGCCCTTATGTATGATATCAGTCACTGAGTTTAATTGAATTCAGGGACTGATAAATTTAATTGAATTGATTGAAATGTCTTTAATGTCCCCAAGGGGCAATTTGGTTCAGGTAGCCCACACACACTTTTGCACAAAAACACATACATATGAGATAATAGATAAGAACATATATACCCATGTACACTATACTTAAAAAAAATAGGAAAAATATGCGCTGTGACATGGGCAGGAATGGCAGATGACCTATAGTTTGTTGAGACACCCCACAGCTGATGGTACAAATGATCTCAGGTATCTGTTAGACCTGGCATGTTTTCGGTAGGTATATCTCCTTATTGATGGTAATGTGATTTTATTTAAAGGTACCCTGCCACACCAAACCGTTTTTACTTGCATTTTTTGAAATATGTTAGGTCCATATGTGTTTGTGTTATGTTGTGAAAATAATGAGAGAAATCGGGCCAATTACAAAAGCTAGTCAGTCTGATGTTATGTTGCCTGAGCTCATTATTATTCATGAGCTCACCCAGTTGTCCTGGGTAAAGGATACTGATAGCCAGGCTCTCATTGGCTAGCTGTTAGTCAATCAGAGTCAAGCAGCTTAGCTTGTTGAATATTAATGAGAACTGGCACAAATCGAGTCTTCCCACAGGTTTTCTATACCACACTAGAATGGCTTCAAGGTAACCAAGGGATTTTTTTCCACAAAAAAATGTTAGAGTCCATTGTAGGACTTCAGACATTAGCACAAAGTAATGAAATACGTGTGGCGGGGCAGCTTTAAGTGATGATCCGCTCAATTTGATTGAATGCTGAAGCCACATATAAACTCCAGCTGTATGAACGAAGACTGCATTTTAGTGCCTGATCACTCACACCTACATAAAAATGCTGACCATGTGGGATGCGTGAAGGTTTATGAGACATTTGTCCCTGTCTTTCACTCTCCCTTTCACAAACATACACACATACACACTCAACTGCTAAAAAAGGCTTGGCCATGTGGCCATGTATTCCCTTGGCTGCTGAGCCCTTGGTTTGCATTGAGCAATTTCATTCAGTAACCCTCTCCAGTGACCTCCCCCAAAGGTCACCTGTGTCTGTCTCTCCCTCTGGGTTTTAGGCACACAGATATAAAAATAAAACTGTTATGAGTGCACAACCAAAAGGCCAAACCTACATTGGCTCTTGGAATGGACCTGTCATGCTTATAAGGTTTTATACAGTATTTATGGGTCAGAACAGTGCTTTGTGTGTGGTTTTTTTTTTGTGTGTTTGTGTGCGTGCATTTGTGAGTGAGCTACTGTTGGTGTGTGGGGATTGAATGCCTACCATGTAAAGCTTACAGTACATTTAACTGAATATACTGTCTAAGTACTATATTTATGTGGGGATGAAAGCATTGGATCTGAAACCCAAATCTATATGCAGATTTGGGTCTCAGAATAGGTGTGTGTGTGTGTGTGTGTATTCATAGGCAGGGGTCAAAAAGGCTTTGCAGTGTTTTCTGTTTGTATATTTGCTTATGTGTAATCTCCTTTCTACTTTAAGCAGCTTTTCCTGGGGGGTGGGGGGGGGGGTAGAAGCAACAAATTACCAGTTGACCAGGCTGGAAGGACTGCACACTATGGGTATTTTGATTTTATGCGATAAAAGGTAAATGGACAGTATGTTGATGTTTTGTAGATACACCCACTCAAAACAATATTTCTGGTGATTTACCCACATTTTGCCCTCTGGCACTGGGTGGAATACTTTGACCCAAGTATAATGGCTCTACAGTAATTTCATTTGGTATAAATTCGACCTTGTTTGTTTTCACAGTCAGCATGTAATAACACTATATCCCTGTCAGGAAACCATATCCTAGTTAGTGTTTATCACCAGGCCAAACTATTATCAGTGGTTTTCCAGCAGGGATCGGGCTATAATGTGCTCTTTACCTTTTATGCCACCATGTTTCAGTTTAATTCTCTTGCCCCTGAGACTGCTATTTTAATATACCAGGAAAAAAAAAAACACTTTCAAACTCATGCCATCTCCTTGCCCTCGGCCCAGAGTCATTCCATAATCCTACAGGAGTAAAATTACCCCCCTTACACACCAGTTTTTGCTCTTTCCTCACGCAAAATATGTCATTCAGACATAATAAGAGAGGAAATATTTGCCCCTACTCAGCTCAAGATGTCAAATTATAGTCCTGATTTTATTGGTGTTTATTTGTATGTGCGTACACCTTTTTTCCAGAACTTTTTTCCATTTTACAGCATACTTAAGTATGGCTTTTCATGCATGTCATGGTGTGTTTACGTGTGTACACTTACCTGCTCCTTTCTGTGTGCCTGGGCTGTAAGAGGTTTAGCTTCGCCCCAAGGCTGCTCATAATCTACCCAGTCCCACCACTCCCCAGGGGCTGCAGTTTTATACTGGTTGCCATTGCTGTGTGGACCCCCACCCCCAGAGGATTACAATGCTGTCTCCTGCTCAAGGCACTGCGTTGATCCATCGTCTGCTGACTGTATTTAAGCACTCGCTTAATGTGCTAATAGTGTTAGACTGGGGAGAGGCTGCTCAGCTTTTAACTTTCATCTTCTAAAGCTCTTTGTCTGTTGGAAATGCTGATTTCATGGCTGCCGTCTTAAATCTATTAATAATTAGTGTGAGGTTCAGTGAGGTTCTGGATGTGCATATGACATGATAACAAGAGCTTTTTGTCAAATACACTGATGGGACTGTTTCACTATGATGTTGCATGAATGTGCAGTATGTTATGCATACTGAGTGCAGGCAGTGGGGTTGGTCGTTTCTCTGCACATTTTAGGGGTCACAAAGCATGATGGAGGGGTGGAGTAGGAGTACATCCTTCTTCAGAGTTCCTGGGTTTTCCAAGTGTGTGTGTGTGCGTGTGCATGCGCAAGAATGCATGTGTTCGCCATAGGCTGCCCTTGGGTTGCTAAGCAACCATGTGTCTGCACATTGGAGTGGGGGTGGGAAAGAAGAGAAGCACCAGGTCAACAGACACTAACAAGAATTGCTGCGTCTGATTGGAAACATTGGCGCTACTGATGAATGATGCTGATCATTATCATGTTGACCGGCTGTAGGTCTGAATTGTGTTGGAATCTCAAAGTTCACTCCCTCTCCACAGATGTTCATTTATCTGTGCCACAATTTGTGCTTAAAATTCTACTTTTAATCTGCTAAGAGAAGAGGCAGGGAATTTGGGCATGTCCAACGTTAGATTTATTTTGGTGTAATCACCTGTTTCCCAATGTATATAAAATACTAATACTATACTCCCTTACCATTTCCCTCTCATATAAAATCACCTATGATGACAGGAATGTAGCCGACTAGCCAAAAGATCTAATTCCCAAAGACTAGAAACCTTGTTTACAAGGCGGGTCACAAGAATTGATTTGATTTCTGTTTGGAAAAAGTCTAGTGTTGTGTATTATCTTGAGACAAAATTATTGTGGTTTGACATATGCTTTTGATACCTGTCTGAGGCGGCCTGCTTTTGCTAATCACTTTTGAGGTGATAGTTAAACATATAGTAGGCTATAGAAAGAAATATAATTATAGTTCCTCCTGTGCACATATACACAGATCATTTAAATTCTGGAATAAACAGTCATTGATTTTGTTCCCACAATCCTTTTATTTATGTCAAGGGTCAAAGGTATTTGATATTCATAACTGATCTGTGAACTAAAATGAGTCATCAGTAATTCTTTTATTTCCCACTAAAATCCTTCACTAAATTTCACTAAAATCCTTGCCTCAACTAAAGAGTGGTACGTATGTCTTAAAACATAATATACAAACCTCGATGTTGTGGATAAATGTAAAACCAAATTAAGATTATCCACCAGTGTCCCCGCCATCTGGAGATTACGTGAGGACATAATACAGGTTATTCACTCCAGGGCATCGGGTCCAAATGACATTGGGGATGGTGGGTGGTCACGGTCCATTGTCACCAAGGTATCGGCCACAGGCCAAGCAATCACGGCTGAATGGCATGGTCACTACGGGAGATAGACACAGTCCCAGGGTCAGGCACCACAGGTGAAAACTTTAAGTGGATTTACAGAACTGTATGTACCTGAAAAAAACTCCCACATACATGCAGGGGTGACGCATGGATGTATTAAGACAACGGGTTGATGACGTGACTGTATTAAAGTGATAACTCGGATTATGAGGATTTACAGCGTGAGAGGGAGGACAGTTAGGTGTGAGCTTGTCTTTCTACCTAGGCTTAACTTCCTATGCCTCCTTCACTACAATCTGTTTTTTTTTCTACCATACAAATTGGATTTTAGGACAATGAAATATTAATGGATTTTTAAACTTGGTGCATTCTTGGAACAGTTGCTGATCACTTGTAGTTCATTTTCTTTGTTATGCAAACTTTTCTGGGAGCATTTTAATTTTTTACAATAAAGATTTAAGAAATAATAATCTGATGCCACCTAAATACACTCGGGTACAGTTTTGTTTGTTTCAGCTTATTGAAACAATAGCATGGAAATTGTTTAATTACTCAGTCTCACTTCACTAATGAACCCCTTTTCCCAGCATCAGCAGCAGGTGGTTTTTAGAAAACAAACTTAAATATTTTAACTGTTATCCATTGTATTTGATGGTGTTGCATATCGCAAAACTGAATATAATACAAAAAGTAGGCACTATTTTCCAGTGTTTTATTTTTCCCCCCACAATGCATTGCATGACGTCACATTAGGGAGAAAACAGAGCAGCCTGCGTTGTCTTTGCCACTGGTCTGGCCTAATATGGCTTTTGGTCTTTTAATATTAACAGTCTATGGTCTCGAATGAGTCCAGGTGACTTTATTATGTTTTTAATAATTTTAGAGGGAAAGTGAAACACAGCTTAGACGGGGATGTTGTTTTGTTACGTTAGACAAAAAGCTAACTGGCTATAGTTAGCCTGTGCGTATGCTAGCGGATATAGCTAACGTTGCGTAGCCAGCCAGCAACTTCGGCATTAGAGTTTCAATAAGCTAACCACGACAGCGTTGTCGCCCACAATCAACCTGCAGTGATTTTTTCAATGGAGATCCTGGACATTCTGTCATTTATGACGTTAAAGGCAAAGGAAGCGTAGCCCGAGTGTGCGCGGCCTGGAGAGACACGTCCTACCACAAGTCGGTGTGGAAGCCAAACTACATCTGCGGCGAGCAGTCTGCAGGCCGGGGGAATAAAGTTCAGATTCTCAGTGACCAAGTCTGAGCTACATGATTCATCAAAAGCCTGGACTGGTGTGGATGTTTCAAACTCACAGACAACGGACTCGGACAAGCTTTAAAAAAAACTTTTGAAGGATACAATGGTGTACAAATACGTGTACTGTTGAGTATACTGTGAAAATGTTTTATGGAGCTCTCAGCTAATTGTAATCTGTAAAATATTGATTTTGCTCCAAACTGCTCTTTCCTTAAACTTGCATATGGATTTGATTTAAAATTATGAGCTTTGTGCCCAAATAAATAGAACATATGTTAAATTACCCTCTGTTCATTGTTGTTTAACCAAACTTTAATGTTTTCTGAAAATACATATCTTTCCTATTAACCCACGTCCTATTAACAATATAATTCAATATTTATTACTGTGTACCCCGCACAGTAATACTGGTCACTTCTTTCCTACACTACATCTGGAGTAAAGCTATATTGTCATGGAGTTGCGCAGTACTAGTACGTACTGTAGCAGTGGTAGTAGTAGTGGATTGGTGTTTGTATCATTTCTATCACCATATCTTATTCTGTTTTCTTTAGATTATACGATATCAAGGGGAATGGCTATAACGGCCCATAATGATTGTCTTGATACTGTCATAAGACGTTTATTTTGTATAGCCTGTCTATATGCAGTGACCTGTGTTGTCTAGGGATAAATAGCCTGTCATATGACTCAGTCTAAAGAGAATGGTAAAGTTAATATAAACAATTAAAATACTGGTGCTTGCTGGTTGGGGAAGACCATGATTTTGTCTGAAATGTCACAAACGGATTTAGGCATCGTCAGCTCTGCTGATCGCTGGGGAGCTGGTCGACCGGCGGCTCTAACGCACTCACTCACCTACAGCACCCGCTCTCCGCCGCAGCTTCGCCACCACGCGCACAAGCACCTGCCAAACACAGCGACACGTTTTCACCGGAGGAAGAGGTAAACGCTAAGAAATAACACTAGGGGGATGCCTTCTATCCCTATATCTAGAAAAGTGTACCAGTACTTATCTGAACGACATGATCACTGTCACTAGATAGAAAGAAAACGTTGACGTTCACTCGGTGCTATTCACTTATAGTAAAAAGTAAAGTCATCGTATGCACTGCTGCGTTGCTAAATGAAGGAGACTTCTCCAAATCTTGGCAATTCCTCATTTGCCCTCTCACATCTGGCAGGTTCGTAATTATACAGCTGCTGGCCTTTCCACCTCTTCCACATCCCAGTGAGTCACCGTATATGGCAAGCCATTTTAACATTTAAAAGCTAGACTGGATATGTGTTGCAGATATCTTTAATTCCGTTTTGCCTAGTCAAAAAGAACATTTCGGATATCCGCAATTACATTCTTCCTATCCACAATTGTAATTTCAGATATCCACAAAGACATTCTTCCTAGGACAAATTACATCACGTTTGCCATTCATTTGTATGTGGTTTATCATTACAGATATCTACAATTCAGTTGCAGATATCCAGTATGTGAATTACGGATATACGCAACTGAATTGTAGATATCTGTAATTCCAGTTTGAGATATCTACAATTTGATACTGACTAGTCATAACTCCAGTTCAAGATATCTTTAATTCAACTTAATTCAAGATATCTATATGGTCCTTTTCAGATATCTTAAATTAAGTTTTGACTAGGCGAAATGGCTAGTAGATATCTGTAACTGGAATTATGACTAGTCAGAATGACGTTGTAGATATCTCAAACTGGAGTTAGGATATTCGTAATTTAATAGTAGATATCTATTATCAAGATATAGATATCTTGAAATAAATTTTAATTAGAGATATCTGAAATTTGAGATATCTTTAACTTTAATTCTGCCTAGTCAAAATGTAATTACAGATATCATGAATTAGAGTTTTGACTAGGCAAAATGACGTTGCAGATATCTGTATGCAAATTGAGGCATCCCACTGGCGGGAGCAGAGCACGTTGTTCAAATCATCAAATCACATAGCTAGCACCTGTTAATTGTGTAATTAGCCCATTAGCACCATGTCGGAGCAGCCAGAGGACGAAGGCATTTTTAATCGTCTTTTTAATGCAGCAGCCCGTGCAAGACAGGAGCGTGAGGGCTCGTTCAATTGCATGCCATTTTCTGGTGTTTTTTTTTATTACAGCCAACGCCATGACTCTTTCTTCTTCCATTCTCAGAATAAGAAAATTAACTTCTTCTACTAACTTATTCTACTTAATCTATCAATTCGTTGATTATGGCGGGGAGGGGAAAATACGTATTTCTATCTATATATATCTAAAATAGAGCAACGTCATGCACAGTAATTTGCACTAGTCATAATGACGTTTGAGATATCTTTAACTTTCATTTTGCCTAGTCAAAACTGAATTACAGATATCTGCAATTGTCATTTAAGATGTGTGACGAATTGAATGACGTTTTCAATGACGTCATTGTAGATATCTGTAATTCAGTTTTTCCTAGTCAAAAGTGAATTACAGATATCTTTATCTGTCGTTTTGACTAGTCACAATTACGTTACAGATATCTTGAATGACAATTCCAACTATCCAAAATATAATTACGACTAGTCATAAAGACGTTATTGATATCTACAATGTTAATTCCGGATAGTCGAATTTAGCTTTTAAATGTTAAAAGGGCTTGCCATACACCGTAGTTCTAGTGCTAGGCTGAGACTTCGCTCCCCATTGTGACGTCATCACCAAATTGACTTAATAAACCCGCAAATACCAAAAATGACCAAAAACTGACATTTAACACTATTTGGAGACATTTTTATAAATGATATACATATCTTGAGTGCTTTTCGTACCCAATAATCAACAGGGGTGGTTAACCTGCAACATGGGCTTTAACTTACACTAGCTAGCTACATTACCTGTAAGCACCAAATGCAGATATAACGTTAGTTGCAGCTGGTGAAGAAAGTTGAATATTTAGAAAGCTAAAGCAGATATGTCTTGTCAGATGTTGTTTTTCCGTGGGTTGGTGGAGGACACGCTAGAGTTAAAAGACTGGTAAATATTGTACTTAACATATCCAAAATTTGTCCAGAACCCGTTTCTTCTTGTCCAGAAGAAGAATGTGGCCGAACGTGAGCTAAAAGTTTGCTACGGTAAGCTGGAAACTAGCTAGCTAGCCAGGCAACTGTTTGCTAGCACGTTAGCCACGTTTTTTTGCAGGTAGAACACTAGCTATATTCTCACCGGCCACTTTATTAGGTACCCCATGCTAGTAACGGGTTGGACCCCTTTTGCCTTCAGAACTGCCTCAATTCTTCGTGGCATAGATTCAACAAGGTGCTGGAAGCATTCCTCAGGGAGTTTGGTCCATATTGACATGATGGCATCACACAGTTGCCGCAGATTTGTCGGCTGCACATCCATGATGCGAATCTCCCGTTCCACCACATCCCAAAGATGCTCTATTGGATTGAGATCTGGTGACTGTGGAGGCCATTTGAGTACAGCGAACTCATTGTCATGTTCAAGAAACCAGTCTGTGATGATTCCAGCTTTATGACATGGCGCATTATCCTGCTGAAAGTAGCCATCAGAAGTTGGGTACATGATGGTCATAAAGGGATGGACATGGTCAGCAACAATACTCAGGTAGGCTGTGGCGTTGCAACGATGCTCAATTGGTACCAAGGGGCCCAAAGAGTGCCAAGAAAATATTCCCCACACCATGACACCACCACCACCAGCCTGAACCGTTGATACAAGGCAGGATGGATCCATGCTTTCATGTTGTAGACGCCAAATTCTGACCCTACCATCCGACTGTCGCAGCAGAAATCGAGACTCATCAGACCAGGCAACGTTTTTCCAATCTTCTATTGTCCAATTTCGATGAGCTTGTGCAAATTGTAGTCTCAGTTTCCTGTTCTTAGCTGAAAGGAGTGGCACCCGATGTGGTCTTCTGCTGCTGTAGCCCATCTGCCTCAAAGTTCGACGTACTGTGCGTTCAGAGATGCTCTTCTGCCCACCTTGGTTGTAACGGGTGGTTATTTGAGTCACTGTTGCCCTTCTATCAGCTCGAACCAGTCTGGCCATTCTCCTCTGACCTCTGGCATCAACAAGGCATTTCCGCCCACAGAACTGCCGCTCACTGGATGTTTTTCTTTTTCGACCATTCTCTGTAAACCCTAGAGATGGTTGTGCGTGAAAATCCCAGTAGATTAGCAGTTTCTGAAATACTCAGACCAGCCCTTCTGGCACCAACAATCATGCCACGTTCAAAGTCACTCAAATCACCTTTCTTCCCCATACTGATGCTCGGTTTGAACTGCAGGAGATTCTCTTGACCATGTCTACATGCCTAAATGCACTGAGTTGCCGCCATGTGATTGGCTACTTAGAAATTAAGTGTTAACGAGCAGTTGGACAGGTGTACCTAATAAAGTGGCCGGTGAGTGTATATGGAAAACAGTGGGTGGGCATTGAGGAGCTTTGTGGTGGATGTTAGACTGGCGGGGGGCAGTTAGAAGGGTCGATATGGCGGTGGAGCATTGCCCATCATTGGTAAGTATTGGGTGGGGGAGGGCGATGCTGGCAGTCTTGGAGTAACTCAGATAAACAGCTCTTCTTGCTGGGGGGGTTAAAGCCTGGTGGCAGACAGCCAGCATCAGTGATGGCACCAACTGTCACTGGCAGCCCCTCACTCTGCTGCTGTCACACTGACTGAAGCCTGTGTGTGTGTGTGTGTGTGTGTGTGTGTGTGTGTGTGTGTGTGTGTGTGTGTTTGAATTTAAGTAGTGCTCTTATAGCCTGTAATCATTTATGATCCATTCTTGTAGGGCCTGGCAATATAGTTGAACTATTTATCCTAGTATCAATAATAATATGCACTGCATATGGTGCACAGTTAACCATATGCAGTGCAACCATCCATATAATGCACAAAATTTGGGTGATATGAAAGTAAGATGATTGCAGAAGTGACACTGATCTGTGTTTTTGTTTATTATTTTTTTAAATGGCAGAGCAGATTCAAAAACAAATCCAGTGTGGCAGGGTTTAAATTTTTATGATATAAATTGAGGGAGCAACAACAGTATCGGCTCCAAATATCGGAAGAAAATTGGCAGCCCATATCGGTCATCGGCTAAGGCTGATGAAAAAATTGGTATTGGCACAAAATAAATCCTTATCGGTCGATCCTAGTTAATATCCTTGAGTTTTGGAGTGTCTGTTAAACAAAACAAGCAATTTGAAAATGTCACTTAACGAAATTGTGACAGATACAGTATATTGACTGAATGATAAATTGATTATCAAAATTGATAATGAAAATCATATCGATACAAAAGAAAAGATCTGTCTTCACGTTCTTTAGTGGCATTTCCAACAAATGAATGATGCATTCACCTCATAAATTAGGACACATGGCTCTGCCCTAGTACATAATAGTATAATAGTTGCTTTTTATTGTAAAAAGTATCAGTATCAGTATCAGAGATTCTGGTGGTAATGCTTTTTTTGTAGTATTGCCAACCCTTAATTCAAAGCAATGAAATGTGCTTCACTATTATGCATTACATTTAACCAAACTCTCATAGAAAACTTAATGTAAAGACTTAAAGCTATGGTGTGTAGTTTCTGTTGCCCCCATAAGGAAATCTAAGTAATGACAACAACACTGTTGGCGCATCCACATGAGGCAAGCCTTTGGTGAGTCCGCACCACTTGCACCCTTCCTCCTAGTAGCATTCATCCTGTCACATCAAGAAGAACATAGAAAATTGAAAAAAGCATGATGGGGTCTTCAGAAGAGGTAATTATCTTGTAATTTTTACTTCTTTGTCTTTACCTCTTCGTCTGTTGCGGCGTTCTGTTCTTGAGCTGCTGCGCGTTAATGTCACCGGACGGCACCATTTAACATAGCCATTTGTTCACAAACATAAAATTACAACTATAGCTTTAAATGATTTAAATATGTTTGTTATTTTTGTAATTATATTTTGTTCGGAATCACTAAAGGAACAGTTTGACATACGCTAATTAATTTTTACCAACAGTTAGTCAAGAAGATTAATGTAACTTTCATGTCTGTGCCTTAAATATGAAGATGGCGCCAGAGAACCCTTAGTTTAGCCCAAAGACTAGAAACATGGAAACAGCTAGCATAGCTCTGTCCAAAGGTAACATCATTTGACAAACAGAACCTCTAAAGTCTAATATTTAACACGTTATAATTTGGTTTTTTTACTGTGCAAATATTAAAGTTGAGATTTTATGCTAAGATAAGCTAATGGTAATTTCCAGATTTCCCCAATTGTTGAACTACAGAAATTCATAGAACTATAACTTGATCAGATCATATAATTATATCAAACTGCTCTAAGTTAATAAACAAAATTAAAAAAAGCCCTACCATCTATGCAGACTTGCATATAGATTCTGCTAATAAAATGTGTATGTGTGTGTGTGTGTGTGTGTGTGTGTGTTTTAGTCATCTCTGTGCTAATTTAATAATGTCTCAGGGTAAATCCTCTAGTAGTCACTGTAGTGGTTCATATTCAGCATTCAAGTGAAATCCTACTCTACTCTCATCCTCTCTCTGGCTCGCTCTGCTTTCTCTCCCATTACTCACAACCCTATAAGACATTGCCACTTTCACTCTGCCACCCACTATATTCCTCTCTGTTTCTTTATCATATTTAATCACCTGCAGTCAGGGATCAGGCAGATCTTAGCTCTGTGATGATTGGCTGCGCCCAGGAGTGGGCATGGCTTGCTCTGATGCGTCCCACACACGTACGAGCGCAGCAGGACAGATCCTCTCCCCTTTCCTTCCTTCTCTCTACCTCTCACACATACGCCAGAGCACAGACTGCAGCGGAACGGCCAGTAGGATTTTCCTCCTCATCCTGGAACAGCCGAGAAACCAGAGAGACAGTTACCCGCTGAGAAGAAAAGAGACGTTATTCATGGAGGATCCACCGAGGAGTACCTGACCCACAAGCTGCCAAGTGCGTAGGTGAGTTAGTGCTTGTCCCACTGTATATGTGTGTCCATGACTGTGATTTCACTGCAGAAGCAGCAGCAATGCAGATACACCGACCAGGGGCTCTGCTCATCCCTCTCTCCCCTCCCCCCACTCTCCTCTTCTTCATTTCCTCTCTTCTCTTGGAGAATTAACAAGTAGGGACTTTACCCATTTCTGAGAGCACAGAGCTGTGTATGTTGTGTATGTTTGTGAGAGTAGAATTGGTCTGGCCACACCTGGTCTCAGCAACTGCAGAGTGAACGATCTCACCCCTGGTAGTTTTTGAACTGTTTTCAAATAATCCTCCTCCTGCAGGTTTGCATCTGGCTCTCAGAAGCAGTTGTGTGGACTCCTACACGCACCCATCCCTCGACGGGACCAGCCCATTCCCTCCTTAGTTAAGGATAGGATGCCCGGCTCTGCGCCCTTGTGCTGAGGTGGCGTCTGTGGGCAAAAGTATGGGCGCTGTGCTGACCGGAATCCCCACCACCCCCTCCACCACCGATCTGCCATCACCACGCCGCCCCACCAAGACGGGCGCTTCCCCCAGCCCCGCCGATGGGCGAAGACACTGACGCCACCCCGACGCTCAACCACCGCGGCTTCCTCCCCGACCACAACTATGTGACTGAAGGTAAGACCATGACAGAGGTAGCGGCATTTGTCTTAATGTTACAAAGTGTATGTTTCATTGTGCGCCCTTGAGCGTGTTTCTATGTATGGGACTTATGGAACGTGTGTGTGTGTGTGTGTGTGTGTGTGTGTGTGAGTGTGACAAAGTGTATATGTGTGACAATATGTCTGTATGCAAAAACAAGCTCAGGACGGCTTCCTAAATCTTCTGTAAGCTCTGGGTTGTTCAGACAGATTTGCAGACTGAGCAACAAGAACTAGGAAGCAAAACACGGCTTTAATAAGCCATTTCTGGGCGAGTTTTCCTCTCCTCCTTCCCTCTTCTTTATCTCTTCTCAATTTGTTTTGTGTACTGCACCTTTCATGTATGTGTTTTTGTTTATTTATGCTTTTGGACCCACTTTCTTACCTTGTGTAACAGTTTTGTAACACTGCAGGGAAGAATTGATTTGGCCTGTGTGTCTGAATGTGTGTGTATACCTCTGTTTCTGTGGGGGGAAACAGAAAAAAAGATGGATTATAACCCTGTTTCTTCACTCAGCTTATTGGTAGACCAGAACAAATGATTTGGGGTCAGGAATGTGTTGGGAGCTCATTTGTGATCCTCGTATTACTGCTGAAATGGAATTACGCTTCCTGTGTCTGTGCTGTAATATAATATCCCTCACACAGAAGCACATGCTGTAGTCAGGGGGAGACCTGTATTGTGGCCTGTTGATTGTGTAAATGGTTGTGTGTGCATTCAACATATTGTATTGCTGAGAAGATTGAAGAATATCTGTACGCATGTTTGTCTTTTCTTGTACATACAGTATTTTCATGAGCATTATGTGTCTCTGTCCATTTTAGAAAAGGATTTTGATGAGTTAGTTGCAGAAAAATAGTCTTAACATCCATCACCACCATCCATTATTGCCATAGCAACAGGCCGCAGATGACAAACATGCTGCTTTTCATGCTTGGCCGATATGATTGACAAGTTGTCACCACCCACCAATAATGGCAGTATTAATTATTCCACACATCTCAGGCAGATGGACATTATTCAGGTGAATTGCTGATGAGCTCACAGCAAGGTGGACACACCACTGAACACTATTGGTCTGAAAGGACTGTGCAACACATGGACAGCCTGAAAATAGATAGTTGTAGAAATCATGCCATAAAATCAATCTCACAACAATTCCCTAATGACCAAAAACAGATAATTTCCTGTCACAAAAACAAAATGATTCATTACCTGACTCCTCTTCTACATTCACTCCAACCCTCCACCTTTCATCAATGTTCCATCCACGTCCTCCCCATTTCCATCCCCCACTGCCTCCTCTCACTCTTTCCTCATCGGTCCCCAATGCAACTAGCAGAATTGCCCGGTGCTGAAGTAGCGTGTCTGCCAAACAATTATCCAACAGTGCTCTAAAGGCTGCTCAAACACAAATGCCTCTGTATGTGTGTGTGTGTTAAAGAGAAAGAGAGAGAGGTGGTGGTTGTGCATGTGATTTTATGTTGGGTGTACAGCACCCGTGTCTCAAATCTTCTTTATTTTTTGCCTGTGTCTTTGAGTGTATACTGTGTGTCTTTTTGTTTGCACAGGTCAATGTATGTATGTATGTATGTGTGTGTGTGTGTGTGTGTGTGTGTGTGTGTGTGTGTGTGTCTGTCTGTCTGTCTGTCTGTCTGTCTGTCTGTCTACAAGGGGTTTGTGTGTGTTTATGTGTGTGTGCATACATAACAGTGTGTCTGTAGATCTTCCTCCGGGGATTCCCTGCCCTTTAATCCCTACAAGGGAGGGATGCTTAACCTCTCTCTTTAACTTCCTTCCCCTTCTTCTTCCCTCCATCTTTTACTCCCATCCACTCACTTCTATTGCCCCCAACATCTCCCTTTGCTAATCACCTCCGACTGGAGCCGCATTGGGTTCAAGGATGGATGAAGAAATAATAACATCAATTTTATATCGCACTAAAATTCTTTTTGTTTTTGTAAATGCATTTTTTATTTCTGATTTCATTTCATAAATATTGCAAGCACAATTATAACTCATAATTATTGTCCATCTTTTACAGAAGTATCAATGCTGTTAAGTTAAAATTAAATGGTAAACATTTTACATTGTACAAACAACAATAATGTGAAAATATAAATTGTATATGTAACTCTAAAAGTAAAAATTCCAAACATTTGTTAATTGCAGCATCTCCAACAATTATATTTACCTGCATGCCTTAATTTTATATAATGATTATATAATTAATTATTATAATTATATCATTATATTATTTTAAATGGGTTTTCAGCACACACTTGGGAGTTTGTGAATTGCTTTTGACTTTGGAAACCTGTGATGAGCAGATGTCATTATGTTTGACATTTTAACTGACAGATTAAAAACAAGACCCAACATGCTCAGTTCACAATCAGACCTTGAAGACTGGGTGCTGGGTCCTTAATATGGATAATAATATGTAAAGGCAAGACTAGGACAGCACTCCACTTGACTTAATATTGGTGTGGCAGTATTAAAAGTCAAATTGGAATGAAAGTAATTGTTAGTCATCATACCTGTATGTAAGTAAGTGAGCTTTCACCTGCTCTCACGGCTCTTTTCTAATTGTCAATCATCTCTGGGGAAATGTGAGAGCTATCTCAGCTTCTTGTTACATTCCTTGCACAACGTCCTTAATGCTTACTAAAACATTAAGACTTTCCCACAAGCTGTCAATCTATCTCCATCCTGCATGTCTTGCAAGCCTTCCTGCCAAACCCAACACGCATATACATCATGTTGTATAGATACACAATAATCATTAATACGCTATCAATATTTTCTCTGGTGAGTACTCATGGCCGGATGTGGTGATGCAGTAACTCAGTCCCTACCCTTAACCCCATGCACCCTCCCTGCTCCTTCCCTCCTTACTCTCTGCTCCTTCCTGTTGCCTCTCTCCCTCCTTTTCCCTTCCTCTCTCCATACTGCTTCTCTTGCAGGGCTGCTCCTGGCTATAGCCTGAAGAGCTCCGCCCATCCTGTCCATCCCTCTCCACCCTGGAGTCCTCCCCCAGGATGTTGAGCCCCATCCAGGTCCTGTGCTCCGACATCACTACCCTTTCTCTGGAGCCCGAGCCGTTTGCCTCTTACACTGAAGGTGTGTGCTCTATCCTCTTCTATCCCGAAGGTCATATCTGTGTCGCACAGTTGTGCCACATGACCCCAGCATGAGATATGAGAGAGTGTGTGTGTGCGTGCGTGAAAAGCGCGTGCATGCATGGTTGAATGTGAGAGTGTATGTGTGTTCTTATGGAGTGTGCGTGCTATTAAGTATGCCAGTAATTTGAGAAGGGTGAGTTCTCACCTGAGTCTGAGTGTTATTAATATCTTACACATCACTTTGTCTCTGTCTGTCTGCCTCATCCTTTTTGTGTCTCTATTTTTGTACAAGCCTCTTTATTTTTGTCTCATTCTGCCTGCTTCAGTGTGGATTGTGTGTGTGTGAGCTTTGATTTTCTAAAATAGTTTTGCCAGACGACACCCTGTCTCCTTCAAAGCATCTATCTTACATCACCTCAATAAACATGGATGAAGTCATGTACACAAACATGCAAAAACTGGCTTAACTAAATACACTGTACAGACATTTATTTGCACACGCACGTAGGGCTACAGCTCACGATTTTTCGCATCAATTAATCTGCCGATTATTTAACTTATTGATTGATTGTGTGGTCGATAAACGAAAATCTTTATAGCTTTTAAACTGCTTGTTTGGTCTGGAGAAGCAATCCAAAGGTATTTAGTTTGTAGGGCTGTCTCCTAAAAGTCGATTTCTTCAAACACATTCATGACCCCCAAATGATAATCCTCTGTTCTGGTCTAACGAGTCAGAGTAAGCATCCCCTTTACACTGATCTCCAGGTAAATTTCTACTACGTCACATTGTCCCATCCACTCAGTGAACAGCATGGGTACAGACGGTTGCAAAGGAGGCAGCTGCCGGAGGAAGAGAGGCCTCACAGCAACTTACTGGCTTTTGTTTGATATCTGTGTTGGCAAAAATCTTGTTGGCGTAGTAATTTATTTTATTGGGTTGCCTCTTAGGAAAAATTTCTGAATTTAAGTTGGGCTTTTATTGTGAAGGTTGAAATGGAAGAAGTGAACCGTGCAGCCTTATGCGCTGTTGTTGGTTCACGCTGGTTCAGAATACAGAGCCTCTGTGTTTTTATTTTATTACCCTTGCTACAATATTTAGCATGTATTAGCTCGAAGGGCCAACTTGGCTTGTTTACTGAATACTTGTTGATTTTGTTACCTTGAACGTCCCGCCAAACCTTTTCAAAATTCTGGATGCTCAATAAAGCGTTGTTGGTATTGAATACCTGAGGAATGAATAGTGGGTATTGAA
>JABXJD010000902.1:60000-142158 GCA_013375575.1 Percina caprodes | reverse complement strand
AAAGCTGGGTGAAGAGACAGATGTGAGAATAAAAAAGTAAAAGAGACAATGGCAAGATGGAAAAGGAGAGCAGCGACAGAAAGAAAGGAGGGATGATGGATGGAAGTGAGACAGAAGCTATCAATTGAATGTTGGTATGGATTTTCGTGTTAACAGAATACCTTGTCATGTCTTGCCTGCCTGAGGCCTAAAATCTATCAGATCTATAATCCATCATAAGCTGCAGAAATGGCGATCAATACTGCCACTGCCTAATTAAAACAGTTTGTACTTCTGTAGTGATTCTGAGTGAGTTAAAGGTCACACTGAATCTAAAAAAATGATGCTATAATATTAGAAATATGAAAAAAAGAAAACCTGTCAGACCACTGTAAAGTAGGGCTGCACGATTATGGCCAAAATGATAATCACAATTATATTGATCACGATTAATTAAATTGATTTTAACCAAAACTAGTTTTATTGTCACATAGGCTATTTATAACTGCTTTCACCTCCATATTGTGCTACATTCCTCTTATGTTGAAGTTGTATGTTGTACATATACAGCTGCAACACATGTAAATGAAAATTATCTAACTAACACTAACTAGCTGGGGAGATAGTGTGCGATGGACTGAAGCTTAGAGTGACGGCTGACTCATTATGAATGGGTCCAGCACAGGTCGAATGGCAGGTCAGTGGAGTTACACACGTGGTGTGTATAAAATGTCTGTATCGTCACTGCGCTGCATTTTTAGATTAGATAATTTACTTGTCTTATGAACTATGATATTCTGGCAATGGGTCACATCTCTCGCCCAGGTCCAGCAGGCTCTGTCTCACACGCTATTACTCAACGTACTGAAGTTAGTTGCATTCAATAACTTCTGTGTTTTTCGCCGTGGCTACAATAGCAGAGTTACCAGCGGAAACACTGGTACACCTACAGGTTTACTTCTCATGCTTAACAGTATACAGCTGTATTAATAATAATTAAAACAAATGTCGACAAATGTAATAAATGTGGAATGGCGCTGGCGCCGCTGTGTCTCTGTTTCTAGGGAGCCATGTGTGAGTGAATGGGCGGGGGGGCTGGTGGAGTAAGAGGAGAGATCCAAATACAGGCACAGCTAAACAGAAGAAATGGGTCATGTAATGCAAAATTAAACCACATTGATACAAACAACATTGCTTTGTTTGTGGAGGCAGTGGATGCATGCACGTTATGTGCACTGGTGCCTAAGAAAAATATTACTCGCGCCCTAGAGCCCACTGAGCTAACAGACACAAACAAGCACTGGTCACTGCTTTTGTCTGAAAACCAAAACAGACGGGACAAAATGTTGTGTTTAATGGTAAACTGGCAAACCTTGTCACCGATGTATGACCGACTGCTATCTGTTGTGGAATTTTCCTCATGTTATTCTGTCCTCTGTGACTGTCTACATTTAGAAACTAAGCTGCGGGTGCCGGAAACAACTCTGACTGCCACATGATCAGACAGTGGTTTATGGACCGGTAGATTGGCTTGGCAAAAAAACCTGGAGAGTTCTATGAACGGAATGACGCATTTAAAAATATGGCTTGATCATACAAATTTGATTGTGGGAAGCCAAAATCGTGATTGTGATTAAAATTTGATTAATTGTGCAACCCTACTATAAAGTATGAAGTAAAACAGTCTTGGGTTTTTATTGACTTGAATAATAAATCATTTACCTTCCATTTAAGCAGTGTAATGAATTCCAGTTACATCAATTTACATTCTGTTTAATCAGTAAATGTCATCAGTTCCCAAACTGTTGAGATTTCTTATTCCAAAGATGACCCAGGCTCCAATGTGAGCAAATGTGTAAGAGGCAGAGGTGTCTGTGTCCAGAGAAATAAAAGCAGCTTAGCAAGGTTCTAACATCAGCTAATTAAAGCTAAGATGAATGCCCAGCGGGGACTGAGCCAAGGTTGGGTCCCATCTGGCCCTGTTTCACACAGATAACAACTGCAATAGGCTATCGGTCTCGACTAAAGATAGCTATGACCTATGTATGAGCCCCTTTGATCAAGTCTTTCTATCACACACAAAATTGCCTGATTTGGTGGTGGGGTATTGCTTGCATGTGCAAATGCTAAGCAGTGGGCTTTGTTACAAAGTCACTTAAGGTGTTGGGTCTAAGCTAACCTAACCATATGCATAGTATTCTCGAAAAAGGACTTTTACACAATGTACCCACAATGTTCCTGTAAACCATGTTTAACAAAGAGCCTCAACTATGAGCATTTTTAAAGACTTGAAAGAAGTCATCGTTTATCTGAAAATTACAGTGATGCTCTATTAATACTTGTCAGGCCAGGAGGAGCAAAACAAGCCAGACTGGCTACTTGACTGGCAGCTGGAATAAAGGAGCACACTGAAACAGTGTCCAAGTGACCGTGACAAATATGCAATCTGTAAAACAAGAACAGCGGAGGTTTTCATGGTGGGTGTTTAAACAGGGAGGGTGAAACACATTTGTGTTTCTGCCAACAGAGACTTGAGTTCTCACACAGCCAGATGGCTGGTGCTGGTGCTTTCTTGATTTGTCTATCCGCGGCAGCTAAAATAGATAATTACTCACCTCAGTGCCAGAAACTGGCTGCTACACATCAGTTGAAGTGGCTGACCCCCAATTTCCACAGGATGCGTAACGGCTGCGGATCCATCGACCATCGACCATCAGGTCTGGATTTGTTGCGGAGCGGCTGTGGCCATGACTGACAGCTGAAGTTTTGAGGAGCCACGAGATCTTGCAAATTCATGTTTAATAGAACCACAAAAACATCCAGAGGAGTAGAGAGGAAACAACTCTCTTTTTTTCAAGGTGTAGTGCAGGGAAATATGATCCGCCATGAGCACGGTCTATTTTATTTTGAAAATTAACAGGATGTTTTATTTTGTTTCTGTGCTTGACTGTCTGTCCCGCACTATTTGCCGTGTGCTGCTCCGGCGTCTGGCAAAAATAGAAGTTCTGCGTATTTGCTCCGGAGGGCTGGGGATCGCTGGAGCTGGAACGCCGTTACTCCGACGCCATTCCTGAGCGCATCCGCAGCCACCCCGCATCGTGTGGAAATATGGGGGAAGGGTGACTGCTAACATTAGTAGAAAATTAAACGACATATCTAGCTTAATTTAAAACACAAAAAAGTGTTTAAGTAAACATTTAATTTGTGTGCATTACCTATTCCTATCCATGACCAACACTGGGGTTATGATGATTTATGATACATATAAACATTATTCACCAATGTCAAAGAGTCTCAAAACACAACTTGCAAATAAAAAATAAAAACATTCAGGTACTTTGATTTGAAGTGACTAATATTTCAAGGATAAAATCCACAATGTCTCAACAATCAAACATACAAACTATTACGTTCTCTAACTATGCAGAGCCGCAGTGGTCAAAAGCTACCTGCAATACCTTTTATAGAAACATAAGGGGAAATACTATGCATTAGACAGGAGGAAAAGGGATTGAGCTGTGAGACAGCACATTAAACCACTGCAGGGTTTCATCTTCAAATGAAAACCTTCAAATGCCTTTAGAGGAAAACTTTAGTTTCCACTTGTTGTTTTAATTCTTCCTACACCAAATGAATTAAGATATTTTTCATATTAAACATTGTTTACTAGAGCTCTAGTTTTTTTTTCAACTGCAAACTTTGCCATCATTATGCATAGGCACCGTAAAGCGAAACAGGCTGCTGATCAGAATGGTATTTCACCAAGCCTCCCTACGTGGAAAACAACAGAGCCTAATAAATGCCCATCTAGCTATGCACATTATCTTATTGTTGTATCTTGTTGTGACTCTACTGAATGCATTGCAGGCTCTTTTTAAGAGCAGAACCCATCAAGCTAAAATGAGATTCAGGTCAGGAGGTGTTTGGTGTATTTTCCCTGTGGGAGACTGTACAGAGCTTAATAAATTACTTGTTAGCCAGAGGAGGAATCTTATGAAAAGGAACAAAGCGATAAGCCCAGGAGTTCACTACAGTATGTGCAAAGATCAGGAGGTCTTTGGCTGAATCTCCTACTGTGGATAGAGAATAAATGAGCAGCTTGTGATAAATCAGGAAACAAAGCTAAAAGGACATACTATCACTTAGACCTGCTGTGTTATGGAAATGTAATGACTTTGTTGTAGGTTAGTGTTCCAGATGCACACACATGCAAAAGAAAGAAATGAGCCACGAGTTGTTTTTAAATCTCGTTCCAACTCGCAGAAAATATGTTTTCAAACAAACCAGCCAGCTTGATAGTTGTCTTTTTATTACAAATTTTCTTTCTTTTTTAACAACAGGACAGGGCTTACTATTAGCAGGTTGAGCCAAAAAGGGGACACATCAGTCTTCAGCTTAACAGCACAACAAGCCACTCAGTGAGACAGCATCTGACATATCACCAGTCGACCCATTGCTGTGTCAGTTACGAGCGCACCTCAGGCATGAAGTCAGCAGAAGGGGACAGAAGTCTATTGATCCGGACTGTCTTGCCAGCCTTGGCTCATAATGCCTCTTTATTTTGTGCCACAGAGGAAATAACTCAGCTAATTTATAAGACATTTGATTTAAGAATTTTCCTTACGTCTCAATTGGCTTTGGTGTGAGTATGGATGCATCTTTACCTATTAGAGATGTGGGAAAACACTGTAAACTTGGTATTATTGCAAGCCTGAATGAATGCAAGGATGATATATTACTGCCTATGTCTGACCACAGGCAGTGGAGTTAGAGGTTACATTTCGATTAAAATTCTTCAGATAATAATAACTTTATGCAGAATCTGAAGTGAGGTTATTTTCGAATTTGTATTGTTCTTTTTGGTGTTATTTGTAAACTTTGTTCTATAAAAGGTGCTCTAGTAAATAAACGTATTATTTGTAATATTATTTTTAGTTACAGTACTTAAAAATTATATAGAATATGTATTACATTTACATGTAATACAAGCACAAGCACTATTTGTTTATCTAATGAATTCATGGTAATGCATGGTAATATTACCACTTTGCTATAAATCTAGCCTACATCCATTTTGCACAAATTCTCATATTTTAGGATGTTTATACTTGTTTGAAATAAGCAATCCCAATTGAACGTCGACTTACCCGCTTCTTGCAGAGCTTTCTCACACAGTCTACAAAATTATATAATTATTGTGGTGCTGAAAAGATTTGTAGATAAATCAATTAGTTAAAGTACAGATAAATAATCTACAACTCCTTTGATAAGTGATGAATCCTTAAATAAGTCATTATCAATAATGCCAATATTCTCAATTGTTCTGCTTTATATCAGTGCAAATTAAATATAGTCGGGTTTTGGGCTGTTGGTCAGACAAAACAACCAATTTGAGGACATCTTCTTGAATTGTGAGAAGTTGTAATAGTCAGCTTTCCAATTCCATTCTTCACTACCATTATATTAACTAAATGGATAACTAAATTATTTGGGAAAATAATCAAATAATTCAATTTTAATAAATCAATGTCTTCCTCCCTACAAGGGTAGTATATGAGTGCTCTTTTTTTTGTGACATTAGTTTATTTTTTTTATCTTTTCTGTATAGATTGTTATCCAGTTGTTCCCATTACAGCTGATGGTAGTCCACACCCTGCTATCATGTGATGTTATCTCCCTGAAGGTAAAATTTATTTTGTGCAGGAATGAATAGAGAACAATGCTGTAGACCTGCTCCTTTTTCTCCAAACCTATTGGTGACATTTCTAATTCATGTACCTCGCTGCAGTCTCCCTGAGGACATCTCACTTTTTCTCTTTTATTGATATTTATGGTGTGACGCTGTCTAGGGTCGTGGACTGTGACAGCTCACTCTCCAAAGCAGCACTTGGATTGTTTGCTGCTGTGCGCAAAGCAATAATGCATTTGTCACCTGCTGCCAAACGCCATGCACTCCACCATTCATCTTTTTGTGTTCCATTTTCTATACAACAAAAGCAAAAATATGTCCTACCTTTCCATGGCAGGTACGGGAATAAATGCAGATCTGAAATCAGAAATCTTCGGCTAAACTGCATGCCATTATTACAGAAACAATTGGTTCGGTGGTTTTATTCATGGACGCCCAGGCTGTACATTTCAAATGGGCTGGATGATGTTGTAAAAAAAGAAAGACAAACCAAATAAATGTCACATTAGAAGCATGAAGCATATTAAAGTTTCAATAATACATGTGCTACAGTGAAAATGTACCTGCCCTCTAGTACTCAAGTACACTGCTGAAATTCATGTTTAGAATTCACCATGGAAAATGTAATTTTATGGTAATTCCAGATTATTACTTATTATTTTTTTATATGGTTAATCACATTGGTAATGCTGCAATAGTGTTGTTAATTAGTGAGATTTTATCAGAGGAAAGTATACATTTTGGAGGAGGCACACATCAGTTATGCATATTCACATCCTACATTCCAAGTCCTTAACACACAAGTATAAATGCAGCTTTAGAGACGCACATAGGTCACTGCATATAAATGTGGCGAGTATTGGGGTGTTAATAGAAACGGATGAACTAACAGACAAACAAAAGAGACTAAGAAATGTTTGTTTGTTATCACATACTCTTATAATTGTGCTGTGTTGCATATAGAGAGATTGAGATTATATGAAAAGATTTTTCACCACTGCCACTTTTACTGTCAATTCACAAGCCACTATTACTGTCTCCTGAAAGCAGAAAACGGCAGTTCTTTAGAAGGAGGAGCAGGGGAAGATTTGCCGATTGTGCTAAATGGATGGCACATGTGATACAGTAATGACAATCATTTTGCAAGTGTGCTACAGAAGATGGTAGTACACACGAATGTGTTCTTCAGGGTTTAAAGTGCTGACTATTGCAAATTGTACATGGCCAATAGCTACAAAAAACTAATCCGTGTGAACGGAAGCACAAGGTAAACTTAATCATAGTACTTGCACACAAAACTAAAAAGCACCTGATGCACCTGTGTAAATAATACAATTAAACAAGTTGTCTTACAACACAAGGTTTATTTCAACTGACTGTCATATTGGACTTGTACAACATGAATAGATAAATAACGATGATGTCTACAGAACAGGACATGTTGTACTGGTTGTACAGTATAAAATTTAAAAAGAACCGGACACAACTTTTCTTTCACTTCTCTGAATCGTTCCGTTTAGTCGTCTGTATTTCTTTACTTACACTGTCACTCTGTCAAAATGTGCACTCGCGTGGTACGCTACATAGGGTTACAATAACTATACTTTCTCACTTGCTTCATTTATCTGGTGCTTTAGGAACCCCTGGGGATCCATGACCTTTGCAAACTTAATTATGCATGACATATTTCAAATTGCAGATTCTATTTTTTTCTTCATTTATAATTTCCTGTGTTTTTTCTTTGTACAAAGGTTGCACAATAGTTATGAAACTATTACAGCATTTGTTGCCCCCATGGTCACTTCTTACAGTCATTATGAACATAGGATATAAGTTCAAGCTGTTCTCATAGTGTCTTAAAGTGGAGTGTGCAAAACGTTTACAGCAAGATGAACAGAGTGTCTGCGTTTTGCTTGTGTTGAGTGTGTGTGTGTGTGTGTGTAACAAGAAAGTCCAACTGAATACTGCAAAGTGTATCCAATATGATATTTCTCTCCGTCTTCCTATACCGCCCAAATCTCCATCTTTCCCCCTTTCTACACTTCTTTCCCTCCTTTTCCCTTTATCGTTACTAAACCCCATCAAACCCTTCATAAGCTTTGATCAGGGACCTAAGCCCACGTATTTGACAGACTGAATACATAGTAAATTAGCATCAGCTGGCAAAAGCGGTCATTTCCCAAACTTATTACTAAGCTTCATCCCCAGAAGGCAATTGAATGGAGATTGATGTCTTGGTAATGCTCATTGAGGTACTCTCTGCATTAAGGACTACTAAGGGGGAGATATCTACGCTGAAGAGCCAATCTGATCAGGGTCACACTGGTGGAGGGTTTAAATTGATCCTGTTTGAGACGAATGCCTGTTGACTTGAGGACAGAGTCAGATTGCTAAATATGTTGTGGTTTAAAGTTTACTCTCCTAATCTTCACATGCAGTAACTTTGGTTTACTTCCACCATTACTCCAGTTTAGTTTGATGAGAGAAAATTTTAATATGGCAGGTAAATCCAGTCAACTAAATAAAGGCGACTAACCACAAACTCATTATCAAGATGCTATGGTTAAAGAGCCCCAATAAATTGTTTTGATAATATATACTGTACCTATGCATACCTTAATAACTCTATCAGGGAAACCACATTTATGTATCTAAAATAAAACACTGAACTGGAACACTCTCCCAGCAGTCCAAGTGGGTCTATTTCAAAGCCTCCTTTGGTAAAACAGCTGCCCTGGGCTGTGGCCAGAACATTATCCTTTTATGACATCAGACGAAGAAAGCCATCAGGTTGAAAGTAAAGCGCTCAGGAAGTACCAACAGGTATCGGCGACCAGAAGGACTGCATCCTTTGTGGTTGCAGAAGATAAAGCTTGTGTGTGGCAAGATTTTGGAGAAGCCATGGAGAAAGAGTTTCAGTTCTCAACACCGTCAGACGGCTCAGGTATAGGAGGCTGTCGTTTATCATAAAGTGATCTCCTGATCCTGACTGCCATGCTGTGTGGAGATGTGGAAGGCTGAAAATTGTTTGAAAGATGTAAATGTCTTAACATGAATCCAACATATTATTAGCAAATATAAATCCCCACTGATGATATGCTTACTGGCCTTGGCTAAGGTAGTCACTAAGATAGCCATCCAAAGATATAGTTAATCCTGAGGGTTCACTATGCCACATGTATGTTTGACATTTAACGATGTTTTATAAACTCATGCCAACATTTATTTTAAAAGCTTAGTATTGTAGGCCCAGTTTCATATGCCACTTCATTTTATTCAAGGGGGTCCCTGCTCTGTCTTTCTATCAGTTAAGGGGTCCTTGGTCCAACAAGCGTTGAAGACCCTTGCACTAGACCAAACCACAGCTGACCACATACACATGGATCCTCTTTGACACTTCAGGACATGGATCATCAAGACTGATTTTAAAAGATTATTTTGTGACAATGGCAGCTGCCTCTCTAGAATTTTAAAGCAAGTCAGTGGTTCATCAGCAACTGAAAAAGGCAAAGCAATCATTGCTGTGGACACAAAATACCATGGTTATTGGAGAGAGCTTAAAGATGAAAAGACCGATTATCTGCAAGAGAACACTTGAGCGCCTTTGCCGAGTTATCCTCATGGGTGAAAAAGCCAGAGCTGTGCCAAGTTCTGCACAAAAGCTGTTCTCCATTGTGAGAAGCCACATGGCATACCTCAAAATATGCTCACATTTAATATACCTTCTTTAAATAACATACCATAACAATTAATACAAATAAGAAAATGTCAAGAACAGTTAATAGGAACATTTATAAAAAGTATTTAAGATAACGTTTAAAATACAAAAGAATCTGCTAAACTGAACTAATCAAAACAAGCGACACTACCATGGCAACAGGACTACAAATATTCTTGTGAAAGAGCTGAGACAACCTGATGCATAAACACCAGAGCGTAGGATAGTGTGTGAGGTTGTGGAGTTAAATAGATATTAGTTACAAGATAAAGAATGTGAGGACACAAGAAAATGGATGAAAGAAGAACGAGAGGGTGTCAGGTATGAAGGAGTGCAAAGGAAGGTCATCAACCAAAATGGTCTAATAATATTTTGCTGTCTGTACTTAATTTACTCCAGGGACTACAGTAATGTTTGGGGAAACAAGACTAGACGGGGGACGGGACAAATGTTGGTAAATGGAGACATAAGCAGCAGTCCAGCCAGTCAGTGAGCTGCACCCACACCCAGTGACGGACTTATAACCCTTTATAAATATGATTGTCACAGCCATGCGGCCCCTTAACTGTAAACGGCGGCCCATATATTTCCATATTTCTCTGAGCCACATTTCAAGCATCAATAATTTGATAATAATAATTTTTGGCCAACTGATCTGATAAGTATTGATACAACATATGAGTCTCTTGACATCACAGTCATTGTTACCCTCTATAGTTACGCACTTTTACATCAGTCTGCAACTCTGCATTGTTTTGTAGTGAAATTACTTATTCAGATCAGATGTTCAAAAACGTGCATGGCTTGAAATGAAACAAATATGCCTGCATTTCTTTTATTTGATTATTTGTTAAAAGTTAAAATGAATTCCCTTCTGGGAATTTCAAGACACAATCGAGTAGACTGCGTCAACGTGGTTGTTGGTAGTTGAAGATTGGAAGTTGGAAGCTATAGGCTACTGTTGACAAAAAAAATAATTAATCGAGGCACCAAGCAACACAATGGGGGCGTAGAAAAGAAAGCGAGCACTGTTGGCTGACGGTGAAAAATACTGTAAACTGATTTGTTTTTAAAATCATGTGCAGCTTCAGCTAACATTAGCGCTAATACTGCTAGGACTAATGCAGCACACCAGGGAGAAAGACAGGACAGTGAGGAATATGAGGAAGACAAAGAACAAAACGAGCAAGAGGAGGATGAAGAGATAGACATGGATAACGATTTTATGGAACTAACCAACACAGAACAACAAGCTGTGGGTCTGAATGTGGATTACCAGAAGCAACAGAGATGGAGAGCAATGCTGCACGAGGGATTGTAGCAACAGGTACAGTAAGTGTGGCTACTTCAGAAGATCAGATCAACCATATTTTTATTATGGAGCAGCTGGCTCTGTTGATTTATTTATTTTTTATGCATTGGGGATGCCATCTGTGAGTTAGTATCTACAGTCCATCACTGCCCACACCTTATTAACCTCTGATTCAAGAGCCGCTGTGGGAGGAACTTTGTCGATCATTGTGCGAGAGAGTGGGATGTGTGTCAGAGTGGAAAGGCTCTTTCTGTAGACTCTGAAAAACTATTGCACACACATACTGTGTTCCTCAGAGGGAACTATTGATTTCAGTTGGATGTATTCCCAAAAGGGGAGCCACAAGTGCAGATGCTTTATTTATATTGTGTGCATGGCTTTATTGGTGAACAGGGAAACAGATTGATCCTTATGTTGATGGTTATAAGCCAATGCCGGCCAATTTGGGTCCGGCAGACCAAGATTGGCAGTGCTTTCTTTGTTTTTGCCTGCTATGAATTTGACATGCTCATGCTTACTTTCCTCTTATTTTTAAATGATGACTACAACACGTACATTTTGTGCAGTTAAGAAGTAGTTTCACGGCAATGCAAAGCACAGTGCTGGTAAGCTTTCCATTTAAATTACAAACTTACTAAGAATTACGGTATTCTTCAACATCTATTTTTGACCCTTGGCCTTCCTCCCAGATACATTTCAGCGCGTCATATAAAAGAATTTGGGCACCTTTGTTATAGGCTGACACTTGAGGTCAAATTGATAATTCAGAGAGTGGATTTTCCTTTAAAAGCTCTGATGTATTTCACTTGGCAGTAAATAATAAATAAGTGTCTGAACAGAAAACAGGTAAGGTTGCCTCATTTTGCACATTTTTACCATCAACTCCGCCTCTCACACAACAGTCACTCAATGTTTGGTGGGCCTGCACATTTAGGGAAAAATAAGAATCACAATTTCTTATCTTAGAACACGATTCTCTGACATGATTTGTTTCTCATTAAGTATAATGTTTATTGCACACAAGAACCATGACAAAACAAAACAAATTGGCAGTATCAAACAGATTTTTTTTTGGCATCTATAGCACATTGTGCATCACCACAAGCCTGTAAACACTGAGGCTTCAATGAAGAGAAGGAGAGCACTGCACCAATTGGGAGCGCTTTACAACCCATTTCATACAGTCTGTTTAAAACTCACAGAAGAAAGTAGTAGCGTTTTTGATGCAGTCAGCTCATAAAATTATATGAGATTCAAGTTATTGAAAAAAAAAAATGTAATCGTGAACAGGGTGAATCGAGATCCCGATTTTACAACGATTAATCGTTTGTTTCAATTCTGTGGTCCTCTGTGATGCTTAGGAAAATGTTTCACTGACAAAGTATGAATTCAAAACAAAAGCTGCCAAAGATGGAGTGTCAGTGGAGTTGTCGTATCTAATAGGATCATACTGTGTGGACAGTCTGCTGTCAACAAAAACAAAAAGAAGTCCCAAGATTTATTAAGTGAAAAAGGCAAAATCACAAAAGAAAGCACAGAAAAAAACATTTGTGCGACATAATAAATGGTGCAAAATAGAAATTGTGAAGACACTTCTGTTACTATTCCCCCCACAAGATGACTGAGGAGGAACTCCCTCTCTCTTAGGGAAATGTTGACTTGGCACTTTGGACTTCATATTTATCTCAGGATGAAATTCCAACCCAATATTTGTCCTTTGACAGTACTTATCTTCCAGAGAGACAGAGACAGGTGTTGTGGGACACAGAACAACAGATGATTCACCTTCACTGTTTAGATTAGAGATGGCCAAGTTAAGAAGTAGCAAAAAGGTATCGTGAGACCAGTGTGGCAAGTGAACAGCAGCCTTCACGGACACATAGTGACTCCATGGGAAGTACTCACAAAAAGACGATTCTGAGTGCAAAAACTTTGAAATCATCCACGTCTTCTTGATGAGATGAGTGCTTTTTAAATTTACATTAACACAAATGTGAGTAGTTAGTACGTAACGAGTGAGGAATGTTCAAAAATAACTTGAGGACTATATTGTAGATAATGATAAGTTACTAGACTGGGAGAAACTATATTTATGATTCATTCTGAAATGATTACTTCATAAATAAATAGTGAATCAGGATAACAACTACTTTCTTCATTCCCAAATAACACTGAAACCAGCACAAACGAGTCCAACTCATTCATTACTCATTACTTGATCCTTAGTTACTCTTGTACTCTTAGTTACTCTTGTACTCTTTGTACTCCACCAAGTAGTACATCATAGTGAAATGTTATTAAGTAATCCCTCATTACTTCCTTATTTTGTTTATTTAGTCTTTACTTTTGGGCTAATCTGCTGGCTCCCAAATGAAACATTATCAGTTCAGACCCAAGCTAGCATGCAATATATTTGATAATGATACTCCATAACTGTTTTGTCACCAGTCCTAAGAATTTGCTGTTTAATGCACTTTAATGTTTAATCCTGAATTGCTGATAGACTTGTATGACCACATTGTTAATTAAAGACATTTAATTACCATTGATGGATGTGAATACTCCTACTGCAAATATAGAACTCTGAGAACTTCTTTTCTACTTCTTCATAGAAAAATCTACAGTATGCCTAAGAATGTGGGCTGAAAATGAAACGTGCATTTTCCTAAGCCTTAATAGCCTTACCCAGTTTTCATACAGAGGAGGTGTGACACGGGCTGTTAAATGTGCTAGTGCTTGATGCAGGGCAGGTGTTAGGAAGGCAGCCTTTTACCATCTGTATAAGACATTAGAAATCATGGTGCTGTGCATAAGCTGGACAGCACCAGTCCTGATATCCCATTGGCATTGGCCCTAAAACCGTGTTCATGGTATTCTCAGTAAATTAAGCATTAAAGACTTAGAAGCCACAAGATTTAGAGGCTATATTTCTCTCTTCCCACATGGTAATTGGAATTGGTCTTACTGCATATCTATCCTAAATCCACATGCATTGAATGGATGTTCATGGGGGTCAATAGAGCATCCGTTCATGAAGTCAATAGAGCAGTTGGTGTGTATTTGCTTTCTGACAAAACAAGCAAGGTTCAGGAATTAAACAATGATTGTAAATACATCAAATATGTTACACTATATAAGCTTTACTACTGTTTAATTGTCTGCAGCACTGTGTATATGCCTCTTGATACTGCATGTTTATATATGCCTCTTGCTACTGCATAATCAGTACCAGGGAGAGAAACAGCAAGTTGCAATGTAGAGGAATAGCAAGTATTTGATGGATTGCTGTTGAATTAAATTAAAAGGACAAAAGAAAAATAAGTCACATGCAATAGCCAGGAATGAGAAAATGTCTAAAATATATGCTATTATAAGCTATAATATTTATATACACTGAGTATTCCCAGTATTTGTAAAAGGGATTTTGTGTTTGGGCGCAGGTACCAGTATTTATTTTTCTAAGGCTCTGAGCTGGGATGCAATACTAAGTAGAGGCAGAAAGACTGGAGACAGTGAGAGACAGGAAGAGAAGAGTGGACAATGTGCTGCAGCTTTTATTTAGCATTTCAGTCTTTAAAGAATAAGTTCACTAAAGATAACTTGCAGGGAACTAATAACTTCTATACAATGAAGGTACGGTCAGTGTTTTCAAGGCATTTACAGCCCAGTGTGAGAGAAGATAAGAAGTAGTAAGTAGTAGAACTAGTGCTTGTTCATTAGGTGTATTGCAATTCTAGGGCAGTATATTTTTAAGTGACCAGCAGACATGTAGAAGTTATAATAATTTACTGACAGAAAGGCGCATGGTAGTAAAAAAAGATGAGTCGATCGCATCTCATTTTAGTGTGAGTTTGGCTAAGAAGAAAACGCAGCAAATGTTCCCCCTCCATTAATTAAGCTCCTGAGCAGCCTTTGTCTAACGATATAATAACAACATCTTTCAACCAACTCTGTACGCCTACTCTAAGTGAGAGATATGTCAAGATACAGTAACAGACAATATTGGTTGTGAGAGTGCATTTTATGCCCAGTAAATGAGACAAATTTCCAAGCATATTATATCAATTAGGGATGGTAAATGTCTCTCATGATGTTTATCAACAGTGAAGTTTCATCGAAGGCTGCAAGTTAACTGGCTAACCACTATTGCTGTGCTTTCACGTTGTGTGCCAGGGAAATAACATGTCATGCATCATGCATTACATTCAGAAATTAAATTGAAACCATTAAAATAGTGAGTTCAAGCATTCAAATTTGATCTCTCAAACCCTTAAGAAAAAGGTTATGGTGTTTCATAACACAATATAGATCAGGACTGGTGAGTTAAATTGGCCGTCCTACAAAGAGCGGAGTATGCCTGGCAGACACACAGCTGACAGCTACGCAAGTGAATGCAGTGGACAAGCTCGGTCACACGCTCCAGAGACATCTGCGGACATATGTTGGGAGCGCTATAACACAAACGTTTCCAGCAAAGTGACTGCATGTGTCCACGACAATGCAGGCAACATTGTGGTTGTGCAACTGGTACAATTCTGAAACTGTCTGTGGACGCAGAAAGCATGTCTGAGCCTCCAGGACTGGTGAAGTGGGACTCAGTTGCCTGCTTCTCGGTAAACAGTTAATGATTGGATAACGAGGGTTGGCTATCGGATTATTTCCAACCCTATGTCAACGTATTTGTCGTATTGTAGTGGTGTAATACTTGCCAATGTTCTCTGTATATAACTGAGGGTTTCAGTCAGTGGGTGGGAGGACTACAGGGAGACTTTGGCAGAGATCAGGTAAGTTTTTTTCTCTCTGCCTGGGGGGATTGCTATAGCAGTCTGTTATTGCAGTTGACAGCTATATTTTGGTAAGCCACTGGATTATTTCAGTTTTTATGACATGTTGTCAGAGTCAAACTGTGGGCTACTTTTATGAGCCACTGTCCATCGCTTTGAAAATTCTACATGGAAGGGCAGACTGAGAGCCAACAGGTGGAGCAGACTGGCTGTATTTCTGATTGTGCTTTGTAAGAGTCAGCATGTTTCAGTGTGTTTCCCTTGCAATTGACATCTGGGGAGGTGGTTTCCAAACATAACATTGTTTGTTTATAACCACCAATGAAATGGGTTGCTAATCTAATGATCACTAATGGTAATGGTAATGTAAATATTGTGTTCAAGTTCAGTAAGTGGGAATAATAAAAATCTATAGAAGTCACATATACTGTATACACTCACTGAAGTCGGTCTGAGGGTCTGACACAAAAATGAATGCTGGTAGACCAGTGTGGGACAAGCTCTCACAAGGCTGCCGACATGGTAGACTAAGTTTCAAAATGTGGCTCTCAAATCCTTTTTTGAACTACTTTGTTAAAAAATAAGTCTGGTAATAAACATGATAGAGATGCTGCTCTCATCTGCTCCTTTTTGAAAACTCTTGTCTTCGACTGGAATCTGACTAAGAAGCCAAACGTTTAGTCAATAATGATGCAGCTCAGGACCCCAAAGAAGAAATTATGTTCCTTGTGAACTTAAATTCCCCCTGTCTTCTGTATGCTTGTTGAACTATTTACATTTGGTCCGTACGCTGATCAAAGGCCTCAATCTCAAGATGGTTTTAATGAGGGCTTCCGGCAGCCAATTATTCAGAATGACCTAATTGCATGGAATACTTCTGCCACACACACACACACACACACACACACACACACACACACACACACACACACACACCTATTCCTTTTCCCTTTGCTTGCCTATCAATGTGTCTCTGTCTCTCTCCTTCCTCAGTCACTCTCACATTAAGATTTCTCTTTGCAACATGCATTCATCGTGAGTGCAAAAGAGAGAGACACATTGATTGATCCGATTAAAGAAAGACAGAACCATGTCAAAGAATAACATGTATGCAGCCCATGCAGCTTTGGTGCATTCAAATAAATTAGAGGTGAAAAAAATAAATACATGGTGCTTGTGTTTTCAGCATTTTGGGTTAAAGTTACATGTAAAGAGCATTTTGATGATATCCTGCTTTCTTAGTTTAATACATTCCTGATGGATACAGAATGTTAGTAGTCTGGCTATCACCAGACAAAGCCAAGTTCAATAGATTTGAGACTGAGCATTGGTCTGGGGAGTCTGCTCTGTATTTTCTCTGCACAGGAGGTGTGACCAACAGGCATAGTTCAAATGACTCTGTACGCAATTGGATAGTCCTTCAACCAATCAGACAAATGATCCGGGTGACGTAGAAGCGACAGCGGCATCAATGGGTTTGCTGCGCTTCGATGGCCGCTATGTTGAATGTAAACAAGAAGTTGCTTGCTCGCTTCTCTATCGTCATCGTGTTAAAAGCGCCAATACTGCACCAGGTTTATGATTGGTTCTCGCAAAATTGTGAACTAAAGCAGGAGAATTAAACGTGCAAGTTTTCGGACCGAGCTGCAGGATGAAATCCAATTGCCGGAAGATATAAGTGTTTTGCTTTTGCTTTGTGAATAATACAGAGCTTTAGATGTAGCGGTTGCAATGCAACAAAGTAACTTTAAGTTTTTTGTTATCTCTGCAACTGCCAACACCACAAATAACTAAATTTTATTATTTCTCCATTTGTTCCATTTTCCACCACAGTCCATTGCTTCAACCTGCTGGATTTCTTTAGCTAAAATATGTTACAACAAATGTAACCTTTTCTTTCAGTGTTTCTTCCACAAGAAACTAAATGTAGTCTGGATTTATCTTCACAATGTATCTTCTGGCTGAAAAGTGTAAAAAAATTGGTGATGAACACCATCTTACACATGTATATGTGCACAACACAAATTATCCCACCTTTAATTTGTTTATAAGTATAAATAATATTGTATATTGTCAATAAGTTGTATTTTTTTGCTCTCTCTTTTTCCATTTTGCTCTAAGTTGCTTCCATAAGTACTTTATAGAAATCAAGTTTTAACTATGTGGTACTTTTCCAGCACTGTGACAAGGTAAATTAAAATATTTTTAAGTACTTTCTCAACATAAAATAAATTAGGCTAAGAAAACTAAAGACCAGCAACGCTTTCCAAAATGTTTCATGAATCGTTCTCTAACGTTCACTACTTTTTAGTAAGTTGATAAAGAAATCATTGAGCTTAGTGTTTTTGTCTTTGAGGTCACATGCCATTGTCTTACCCCAGACAATTACTCCCATTGCTGACCTTTGTTCTGGTCTTAAAGTGATAGATGCCTCTCTCCTATTTTAAATAGATCTGCTTGGTTTCTTATTTTGCAGTATCGTGGCTATAGTTCTTAAATCATGGAAGTGCAGCTCTGAAATAAAGAAAGCTGCATCTATAAGAGTGGTGTGTGGAAGTGGCTTTGTGAGCAGCAGGATGGAAAACAGTGAATTTAAAAAAAAACATAGAAGACGGTCTGCTCTCTCTTTTTCCAGTATACCGTTTAAATACACATGCTATATATTTAAATGATCTACATGTATGCAAAGCTCATCCAACCATTTGTTTTCACTGCTTGAGCTGTCATGATAGCAGCAAAAAGACAAGTATTTGTTTCCCTCCTTACCATCAACATCTGTGCTAGCTGATGCTGTAGTGCCAGTGTGCGTGTATGTGTGCGTGCGAGCATATGCATGTACGAAAGTATGCTGATGCATCTGTGTGGGCATGTTATATTATCTGAGAGGAATAGCTTTGTATAGCTTTGATCAGCGTTTTGCGAGGAATGGTGTGGTGTGAACACACATCTGTTTTAGCAGATCTACGAAACATGGAGCTGGAGTAGATATATGTCAGCATGGAGGCATTTTGTAACACATATTTTATTTTTCAACAGGGTAACATCCTGGTAGAAGTACAATATCATTATATAATTTCATGAAATCATTTGAATGTGTCTGTAAATTTGCGCACATAGACTGGGCATAGATGTAAAACTCATCTGTGGTGGGTACATTTCTAAATCACATACTGTATGTTCCTCAAATAATTCTAGTCCATTGAAAAAATGACTTCACTAAAAATCATGAGCCTGTTAAAGTTGTTACGTCTATTACTGCAAATGTATTTGTGAGGTGGTGTGGTAGTATGATTCTATTTCACCTTTAATCATCCAAAGATTCTTGTCATCACGACACAGAGACCGTGTCTCCTGCTGCTCTGAGGGCCTGGTGGACATTGGACAGTTACTGCTCTCAGCTACAAAATAACCTTTGACCCCTCACCTGAACTTCACTTCCCTAGGGCAGAACTATCAACTCTATTGGGACATTTTTAGGACAGTAAATTACATCACTTCCTGTTTATACATTGTAAAAATAGATTGTTGTACAGACTAGTCATCACTTTCACAGACTTTAGGCCCTTTTTTAAAGTTTAAAGGTGAACCTGAAGAATTTCTCTCTGTGCACTCTGATTAAATCACACCTACATGACTGCTAGTTTCAAACTGCTATATGTAGACTGATATAACATTTTCATTGATTATATTATGAATATTGTATTATTCTGAATGTCAAAACCATTTTGTTGCCATTTTTGCCATATTAAATTATGCTTACATGATGTATTGTCAAAGACATGTTTTATTTAACATACAAATCAATTCGATATACCAATTTGATTGCAAAACAGCATGTGACGTCATTACGCACAGGTTTTTATATGATTTAAAGCTGTTAACTTATGCTGGATTGATCAATACTGAAATGTATCAATAAATAATATATTTACTGTATTAGTGTTGTAAGTGGCATGTAATGAATGACAAAATAATGTGTGTCAGAAAGCAAGCTGTATTACAGTTACTGAGTATTATTCTTCTGTGACGTTGTATGATTTACAATTACTCTCAAACGTATCATCTGGGTTCCTGTGTTTTGATGGAAGTTAGAAGAACCAGAGGGGTCAAAGGTTTTATGAAGCCACCGACAGGCAACTAAATGAAATGGCCCGTTAAAATAAATTAACAGATTTCTCTGGGTTGTTGGAAACATTTGGGATAGTGTAAGGAAACAAATCAATATAATATATCACATGTATAGTCGTTTTTAAACATTTTAATGCAGAAATCTTACATGTTGTACCTTTTATAGCTCTAATAAAGATATATATTAAAACTCCAAGAAGGAGGAGAAATTAAGTAAGCTTTCCCCTCACGTTGAGACAGCCCAAAAGAAACTGCCAGTTTATATCGATAGCAACCATGATCTCTGGGCTTTCGCTTTTGTTGCCGGGACGACTTTTGCCTTTCTACACAAAGAGCTTTTTCTGTGTCACAGTGCTTCTTGTGTGACATGGTAGCTCTGAGTTCCAGTCACACTGACAAACAGGCCTTCTATTTAGTTTAAATTTGATTACATTCATTAATCAACCTTCCTCGCTTGGCTAAATTCACTGTTTTTCTATTAATTTGAAACTCATTTTCCCCATCAATAGCCAAACCTTGTATTTGATAGTAGTATTTGATAATCATTATTTATCCTGCCTTGTTATCCTAGTTATACCATTATATTATTCTGATTGTCCGATTAATAAATCCCTTTAATTTATTGATAAAGTCGTTGTCTGTCTGTCTTGTCCATGAGTAGAATTTGGGTCAATTTGCAGCTGTCAAGAATTTTATGGCATTTAATCTGAGACTGATTTAGACCACATTTATTGACTGAAATATTATTTGTGATTAAATGACATAGCCTACTTTAGGTGTGAGCTAGTTTAATCCATTAAACTTCAGTGCCTTCTGCTCTTAAATGAGGTGGTGCCCCTATATACAAGTGTAAATACAGATGCATTAATTTCTAAAATTGGTTAATATGACTAATTTCAGAAATAATGATCAAATCTAATACGTACGTAGTATGAAAACACTACACTGAAAAGTAAGATCTGAGTTGCAGTTCATGAGGTTTCAGGTCTTTGTGGATAGTCTGTTCTACCAAAAGATTAATTATAGTGAAGAAAAAAAGACAATATTTCTAACCCTCTGTTAATTATATGACCCATTATTGGACTCAAATGAGCGGGCGGCATGACAATCCCATCCATTATCACTCTCTTCAAATCGACTAATTACACGATGGCTTTGCCACGTTTTCCCTTACTGAGGTCCCACAGAACAAATCTCAAAAGTTCTATATTTTTTTCTTCACATGCACTGCAATGCTACTTTAATTGATTGGCAGAATGATATATTGCACTCTGCATTAGATGCTTGATGTATGTGTGATATGTCATTACAGATACAGAAAGCAGTAAATAGCCATGTTGTCCCCGCAAAAAATATATTTATCTTTCAGAAAACCTATTTATGTGCTTCATCCACTGTATATGAGTAAATAGATAACACAAGTCTTTTAAGCCCCCAGCTGTGACATAATACTTTGATCAAACTAGTTCCAGATTTTAAAAGGCTGCATAGCTCAAAATAGCACTTGTTGGTTGGGCTAAATGTTATACAACATTCAGTTGAAGCTATAGTGCAGGAGGAGCCAATTTTACAAAATAAACTCCTCCTTTTTCCACACACTTTTACAAACAAAAGCATACCTATACAAAAGTAACTGCCATCTGGCTTCATAATACCTGCTCTGTAATTCAGTTCCATGTTGAATCTATAACTGGCTATCAATAGTGATGGAAATGACTTGCTAATTTTCTCCCAACGCAGCAACCAGAGGAATTCAACATCTTCCTGTGACAGACAGACCCAATTCTCTTCCTCTGCCTCATCTCATACTGTATTTTCATACCCTCATATATTCATATTCCCAAATGAATTGTCCGCCAGGCCTGTTATGAAGCAGGAAATATGTATGAATTTCACTTGATAGCTAATCAACATCCTCAAAACTGTACGCACACAGACACAAATAAAAAGGAGAGAAATAGGAGGAAGTGGAAAGAGAGAAGAAAAAAAATTAGTATGAGAGAAACAGAAAGAGATCAGTGAGGAAGAGAAATTCCATTATATACTCTTTTGGCAGAAATTTAACATTGCATAATTTTTGCAAAGCAAGGAGGAGCACTTCTGCTGTTGATTAGCATTTTCTTTCCACAGCCAAAGAGCATGGAAATGCACCATTAAGTCACAAAGTGCCTCAGCAGCAAGACCCACAGTGCAACACACCTACAGGAGAGGCTGGACCAAAGTGTATCATTTACATGTACTTTCTCAAAATGAAAAACAATTGTAATGTGTGTGCCCTCTGCATTAAAATGCACATTAATCTAATATCATTTCACATACTAACATTAATACTTACAATGCATATGCAGACTTAATTGACTGATTAGTGTGCTTTAAATTACAAGCATGACATAATCGTCTTTATGTATCCTTTTAATTATCCCACTCTTTGGTTGGACAATTCCTCCCCCAGTTTTGGCATCCGTTTCAAATGTTCTTTTTTATGCTCTGATTTTATTCCTCTCCACTGTAGTATGGCAGTGGCAGAAGTCTCAGCTGCACATGAAATGGAAAAATATCTGCATGGATACTTCAATTGCAAAGTTGGAAATGATTCACCTAAATATTTTCTGTTTATATGGCTCCACCCACGGCAACTACATCCTATCCGTTTCCAGCAAAACAGATGGACAGCAGAAAATGCAGTCTGTACTCCTTTACAAATGAAATAAATGTGTTTTGCATTATTTTTAGGAAACAGTTTTTAGAAATGTCTCGTGATATTGTCCCTAGAAGTGTATTATTCAACTTTTTTTATGTTAAAAAAGGAAAAGAAAATACTTAAATACTACTTTAATACTACTTAAATACTTAATACTATTGAACCACAATACTTCTAAGAATCCACTAAGAATCGCAATAAATGAAAATAAACAATACAAATCAAATTGGCACCCATGTATCATGAAAGAATCGAATCAAAGGCATATCGTCCAAGCCATACCACCAATCAGGCCTACCATTCTCTCCCAGTGTAACTCAAATCCTACAGTGGACACATGCAGAATGCTGTAACAGTAAAATTGTTCCAAAAAAAAAAAAAGAATCTTCAAAGTTATACTTTTTGAGCTATGACAGCATTTCTTGCATTTAGAACTAAACTGAAGTCACCAAATGTGACTCAATAGTTTTAAACAGGCACCCAGACCCCCAAATTCATTCTCTCTGTCTCTGTCTATACTGATTCCGTTTGCTCAGCTGCAAATATTCAACATCCAAACTGTCCCTGGGCCTTTCTCCATCATATGATATGCTTTAATGTCATGTTGAGGTAGTAATAAGGTATAAATAAATAACAAGATGACAACAAAAGGCTAGTTGCTTCTCTGAAACATTCAAACAACGCAGGAGTCAACATGTCTGAACAATAAGATACTGGAAGTCTGGAGTGTTGATGCCCGTCCAATTCTAAAGCTGACTGAAAGTTTATTGTTTAGCAAAGGTTGAAACTGCACCGATAGGTTACACTGGGTTTCATCCAACCAAGAAATAAATCTACGTGTGAAAATGCTCAGCTTTGATGAATAAAATTGTAAGCTAGTTTAAGTCAGCTTTATTACAGAACATTACAAATTAGTGAGGATATACTTTTTTTTTTTATTATTTTATTTTTACAGATTATTTTTTGGTCTTGGGGGGGATGACATGCAGCAAATGGCTACCCAACTGCGCCATCAATTCATTTTGGTTAAATTTTGTAAGAGACACGGCTCACCCTACCTTCCTTTATTTAATGCACTCTTTCACTTGCTACTCCTCCCGCCATTTTGGTCCAGAACAGTTTAGCAAGAATATAAAGATGACCTGGGATCCGGTTCAGAAAGCAGGTTTAGTGAGAACTTGGAGTTTGTTAAGTTTGTTGATGAGGGAAACTCTGGGTTTTCTGTTTCAGAAAGAAAGGTTGATCAAACCTGAGAGAGAGGGGTTACTCCGTTTCAGAAAGAGAGGTCTCTTAAGCTCAGAGTCAGTTACTATGGTAACTGAGCCTGTGAACGTAACCTGGTCAGGTTTTCTTCAACAAACCTCAAGTTTCTTTCAGTCTCCTCCCCCTGACACAGCGCTCTTTCATTTCCTCATTCATTCATTCATTCAGTCTGTATCAGCCGCATTTTAGCGTAACGTTTTTGTTCCAAACATGGCATTTCCTTTTATCGACGATCCCGTTGATGAAAAAGTTGTATTACTTTACAGCTAGTTCAACATACGTCAGGAGATGATATTGAGGCCCCAACTCTAGATGTATTTTCATTTCCAGATAACTACCTATTTGAGCCATATCGTTTTTCCCTACATAACCGTATCTGTCCTAATATCACCCATCATGGACATGCTCTACATCCATGCACTTTTTTTGGGTCGCATTATGTTTTTGTTTTTTGCTAACGGCAGTATTCTTTACAACATTGTTGATACTGAAACATGTTTTAAATGTTTCTGTAGATTTCCCTGGACACAAACCAGTAAGAGACATTAAAAAGAAATAAATTGTAATTATGTTAATGATGGTGCTGCAACCTCAGAATGGGATTAGTAGTAGTTTACTTTTTCCCTGCAGGATTGCACCTAAATAAAAATGATGATAGGTGTAGCCTACTACCATTCCAGTTTTCACCAGTAATATTATAGCATTTTACAGCAGCCAGTGTTGCTTTTTTCAACCAAAATATATGTTCAAACTCGCTGTATGTGCGCTTCAGTATTTTTGTTTGTGGTTCTTACCATAGAGAATCATAGTATCATGGCTTCATTCATGCTGCCTTTTTTATTGTGGTGGTGCACGTGCATAACTGAGTGAACCAACTCGAATCAGCTGTTCTAGAACCGAAAACACAGAGTTTCCCATCTAAATCAACTCAGAGATCAGGGTTAGACTCAGAGTTTGTTAAATCTCCTTCCTGAAACAGACCACTAAACACGGGGAAAAGTATCTACTAACATTTAAGCAGTCATGTAGCAATCCTGTTCTTCTCATACAAAAAGTGCATTAAATCTTCTCAAAATGTTGCCTTTTGGTTTAATACTATACAGTGAACCCTCGCTATATCACGGTTCACCTTTCACGGTCTCGCTGCTTCACAGATTTGCATTGTGTTCTGCATTCTGCAAACATAATCAATGGTGGCATGTTTATAAGAATCTTTTTTCCCAGAAGAAAAAAGAGCGACAACAACTACCGATAACTATGTTCTTCTCTCAAAAAAACACACCTGCACCGCGGGCTTTAGAAGAAAAAACGCTACAGAGCGGAATCAGGATGCAGCGGCTCTGTCAGAAGAGCAGGGAAATACACCTGAGTCACGATTTTTCCTACTGTACTTTACTTTGTATTTTGTTTTCATAATAATTTTTCATTTTCTCCCGTTCCAATGACTCTGGTCGCGGTGGGGCGATGATTAAAATTATTATTTTACAGTACAGTAGTTATTTGTAAAAAAACTTTTATACAGTACTTTTATTTGTTAAACAAATGCTTGGGCCTGTAAAAAGGTTTTGTTCTTTGGTTTCAGTGTATAATGGAGTATTTCATCGTATAATAATGGTAAAAAAAAAAAGGTTACTACTTCACGGATTTCACCTATCACGGGTTGTTTTTGGAACGTGACCCCCGTGAAAAACGAGGGTTCACTGTAAATGTGTTTTGTTGGTATATATTGTTACATATTGCTACAGTTGCTGGACTGAATCTGGGGGTAGTTTCTTTGGTTGGCAGAAAGAACTTTTAAATAAAAGTTGATTGAATTAAAGTGAAGGGGTAAACACACGTAGAGTGAGATGGATTTAAAGTTTGTTTGAGCAAGAGAGGGAGGAATAGAGGGAAAGGATGAAGTGAAGTGAGAGATACAGAGAAAGCCAGAAAAATATACCAAAAGATTGAGTAAGGAGAGCTGGAGAGTGTGAGCTATAGGCACAGAATGAACGAAAGAGTTTGAGATCAAACAACAGAAAGAAAGAAAGAAAGAAAGAAAGAAAGAAAGAAAGAAAGAAAGAAAGAAAGAAAGAAAGAAAGAAAGAAAGAAAGAAAGAAAGAAAGAAAGAAAGAAAGAAAGAAAGAAAGAAAGAAAGAAAGAAAGAAAGAAAGAAAGAAAGAAAGAAAGAAAGAAAGAAAGAAAGAAAGAAAGAAAGAAAGAAAGAAAGAAAGAAAGAAAGAAAGAAAGAAAGAATCAAAGGCCAGTATCTTTAGAGTAGTTGAGCAGCAGGTTGTGACCGAGGCAGTCTTCTGAGACTAAATGTGTTCTCCAGCTCTGGCGCCCTCACTGCCCACTATGTCAGCTCGCACAATGTCTGCCTGGTCAACCATAACGTTCTTCTCTGGATACACGCATAAACACACGACCTCACACAATGTGCACACATACTTGCACAGAAAGTCTCCACTGCTCCTCTGACTTGCTTTGTGTTACCTCCAGCTTCCGCCATGATGAAAATGAGTGTAGGCTTTTGTTCAGACACAGGGGAGTTGGCATTCCTCACCTTCACCCTTCTCTTTATCTCTCTCTTTCCCTTGCTAAATAAATCCACAGTAAGTAGTTGCATTTAGGATTCTGTTCTGCGTTTTTCTCATTGATTTCTCCCTCTGTCTCTCTTTTCATTGCATGTTTCTCACTGCTTCCTTATTAAACCTTTAGTGAGCAACCGCAATCATGTTTTCAGCCCTAAAACAAAGACATTACTAAAAGCACAGACAACATATAATTACACTCAGCTAAACTTGAGCCCATGGCTGTGGTTTTTTTAAGCACAATGCATGTAAAAATTGGAGGAAACCTACATGTACCCCGGAAAACAGGTTCTGATTAGACCCCCATTTTTCAAAATGACATTGTTTTGAGAAGTGTGCTGTGTTTTTTAAGTTGTGACAATATTCATCACCTCAGGAAAGATTATTCAATCTTTCATCCTTAAAGACCCAGCCAGATGAAACACTAGAAAATTCAGGTTTTTCATGGCCACATTTTGAAGAAAAGAACAGGTTTATGCCTGATACCATGGCCTTTCATTTCTCTATTTTGTACCTACTCATCTCTCGTCTACTTTGTCCACCGGCCTATAACCCAAAGATCAATCTCAGCGCGCCTTCTTGAAGGATGTCTCAATTCCTAAAATGCATCCTGTGGAGAGGGGAGGCTTGCCGGAGGAGCTATGAGCGAGGAAGCACAGGTGTTTCACTTGCGGAAGTATTTTCAGCACCTGTGACATACAGTATAAAATAGGTGACACACAGCTGGAAAATACAAACCGTGTGACAGCTGTGACATGCTCATTTTGAATTACTTTGCTTTAAATAGCAGCTCCAAAGCACAGATGTATTTTCTTTTCCTTTTTTTTTTCTTTTCTTTTTTAAATTGCTGTTGCCTCGACTACTCTCTCCTTGTGTCTCTTCCTTGCCTCCTCTGCTCGAATCTCAGGTGGGAGTGACTAAGACACAAGGAGAGAGGGCAAGGAAGGGAAAGGAATCAAGGATGTTCAAACTAAGACATAAGAAGAAGGGTTTGTGTTAGTAGGTGTGCAACGTGTGTACTGCTGGTTGTAGCTGCATGCTTTTTTTTCGAGTTGAGAGTATGCAGTCTGTATCACCATATGGGCCTACCCTGCCCCAGAAAAACAATGTGAAAAGGCCAATGCATATCAGCAGTTTGGTAAACAACCTCCTAATTAGACTCATTGATTACACACACCTGGCTCAGTCAACCGTGACATAACTGTGTCTGAGGGACCAGCCAACATTCAATCAATCCAAAAGCTCTCATACTGTAGCATCTGGTATGATGCAATGTCAGAGAGAGAGAGAGAGAGAGAGAGAGAGAGAGAGAGAGAGAGATGGAAACAGAGAGTGAAGTCATACACCACGCATGAGTGACAAAGAGCATGCAGTGGATAAGGTTATATCAGATGGCCAGGCCAGTAAAAGTTATTTGTTAGTCTGTTAGGTTATACCTATTAGCTCTCTTCCAACTCTTTTATTAGCATGAAACACTCTCCGTTGAACTATCAATACAAACAACAAACAGTTGTATTGAAAAATGTGATTAGTCATAGAATAAAAAGTACCCCACTGACACACATCATTACTTATGCTAGACACGGTAGGGTTACAAAGTCCTCCAAATTAAAACTTCCAAAACAACACATAGAAGTGCGGAGTTTTGGCAGGACATTGCCTTCCAAAGCTACAAAGTCACTTACACTCAGAAAAAAGGACTGTAAAACTATATAAGCAACAATAATTGATTATGTTGAGAAATGTGTGAGATACTCAGGTAATTGGGCCATTGTTGTTATGTAGAGGTAGCTAGCCTACTGCCCTGAAGCCAGCAGAGAGTTTCACAGCAGGGAATAATTACCCATATGAAACAAGTCACTGTTATATTCAGATTCATGAGCGCCATCGGGAACAACAACACTTTTTTTTTTCTCTGTGTCTCACAGAGACTACAGACCTCATTTGAACAGAGAAAAAATGGCTGCTCTCCAAATTGGAAAAAAGGATGGCAGTGGCTGCAGAAAGTCTACTGGCCGATCCTGACCACTTCTAGTAGTATGGGTGTTTAGTCTACCCATAGCTGCAAGGTAAAGTAGAGACTTTCTGTAATGTAATGTATGCAATTTAACTGGAAATATTGCATTAATATACTGCTTCAGATGGGTTTCAGAAAATACTCAACTTACCTTTAGGTTTGTATTGAAGGACTTTTAAAAGACAGTACCTCAGAAAACAGTCTTTCAATTAAAACTATGTCCATTTTGTTAATATAACATTAGCAAAATCTTTTTCAACAAGATGTAAATATGCAATGTAACCAACTTTCCTTCTGCTCTCTGCGTCAGAAACCAATGAGAGCAAACAAATACATTACTGGAGTGAGTAGAAATGCCTTTTTGCAATCAATATTGCTACTTAAGAGATTGTATGTGTATGTGTCTATTTTACAAATGGCCTTAATCCATAGGGATTGATCGGTTTCTCCTTCTCTAATAAAACAGCATAAGAACACTTGTCACAGCACTTGCTGTCTTTTGTTCTCATCTATCTAAACCGGCTCCGACTCTCCTACTATTCCCTTTCTTCTCTGCATATTTTTCGTCAAATTTTCCAATTCTCTAATTTCCCCTCAAACATTTTAGGTCCTACACACTGGTTTTCCTAGTACACTGTACTGTATAGCTTGCAAAGAGTTTCTTCTGTCTTACTGCATTGTCCACAGTCTGCCTGCAACATTAGTCTGCTTCATCCCTCTATATTGCACTGCCCCCACAGTCTTCTCCTCCTCTCGGCCATCTCATTATGAAAGCTAAATTAACCATGGCGCATACCTTCATAGCATGCAGCGGTTTTACAGCACCATCGGTCTCGCCTCACAAATACTCCATCATATAATTGAATATCAACTCTACTGGGCCCTTCATAACTGACTGACCCTCTGCAGGCATATAATTGCACACACAGATGCATCTGTGCAAACAGACACATGCATTATTAGATCATTAGATGCATTTCGCTCAGTTAGCCGATGCTCTTATCCACGGTAGTTTACAGTGAGTGGAAGCTTGTACATATTTAGCTGCAGCTACTCTGTGTTGACCGCACCAATTCGGTTCATTTTTTTTTCTATCAACTGTACTTTCATAATCAAGATTAGCGTAGCAATTGGCCGGAATTCTCCTTTAAACCCAAGTACACACCAAGTCAAGCAAATTAAATTTTAAGCTTTTAGAGATTTGGTGCACTCCATACAGACTATAACAGACACTTTATAACGTGCATACAGTATATTATGGTTGTACTGTACAAAGAGCCACTGAAGTGTAATTTTAGAATTTATTTTTCATTTACATTGAAATTGTCAGCACACTCAGATATAATTTATGTATTTCATTTGCATTCCTTTTTTCCGCAATGCAGTTACTGTTAATCTTTATAAGCTTGTTATTTGCTCTGGAACATTAACTTGAATTCTTGGAGGTAGCCCAAAAATGGTATTCTACAGAGAGTAATGATCAGACAGCCTTATCGGCACCGGTTCTAGTTACAGGAAATATGTGTGTGTGCTGATCCTCTCTCCAGTGTGTCTTTGAGCTTTGCCCTTTAACTGTGAATGTATGTGTCTCTACCTGTATGTCTACAGTTCCACCTGTGTGTCCTTTATTGTGTGGTACCACGCTGTCATCACACAGCCCCCACAAGGCATTAAGTGCCCCTCCATTCATTTCATATCAGATTTGAATGGATATGGAAGGGACAGAAAACCTGAAATGTCAAGCTCACAGATGAGCCTGCCTGGGTTAGTAGGCCTCAGTATGCAGAAGTATTGGCAGCAGGCCTGTCACGAGAAAAAAGTTTTGCTGGACGATAAATTGTCCCAGAAATTATTGTGATAAATGATAATATTGTCCTGGACTCTGTCTCCGTTAACAAAAAATGCAATTGAATAAAAAACAAACAAATCAAAAACAATAAGTTAAAAACCGCACAACCAAAATGCTAAATAAAATTGACTGATTGCACTTCAATAAAATATTAAACATTAGGCTCAGACAGAGTTCCAAAAAGATAAAGCAGGCCATATGCTAAAAAAAAAAAAACTTAAAAAAAAAAAATTCTCCAGCATAAAGCTTTGTTCAAATAAAGCAAAAGTGAATTGCAATCCAGCCGGGTGTGCACCAAAGATGAGAGAGAGAGAGAGAGAGAGAGAGAGAGAGAGAGAGAGAGAGAGAGAGAGAGAGAGCGCATATGCGTGTTTGTTGTGTTGCTGTGTTTAGTTGCTACTGTTTTACAACTGTGACATACCGACTTGCTTGGGTTAAGTGGTTCATCACGGTCATACGGTTTGAATGCAATGTGCTGCCACACTGCAGCTTTAGTGTTTGGCTTTGAAAGCAATTCCATCTTTTTTCTCATTTAATTCCTCCAACTCTCAACTAGCGTGTTCTCCTCACACGGCTCTTTTACTGGTAGGCTACGCCAGGAGTCCCGCCTCCACACGTGGCTGACAAGTGACTAGAGGTCTCACTACTCGTTACGCTAAGGAACCAAAGTGGTCATCCAGTCTCTTTGGTTGAGAGAGAGAGAGAGAGAGAGAGAGAGAGAGAGAGAGAGAGAGAGAGAGAGAGAGAGAGAGAGAGAGAGAGAGAAAAAAATATTGCGACCAGAAAAATGATCAACCTCATTTTTATTTATCATGCGATTAACTGATTTATTGACTATCGCAACAGGCCTGAGTGGCAGTTTGTATTAGCTTTGCAGACATATTTGCAAACCTAGAATGTGCATACATATTAAATGTCAGACATGTTGTTGCTGTTACCTGAGCTTTGTCTTTGATTCAACACTGCCTACTAAAAGGTTTTATAGTATCACAAACGTCAATCTTTTTTTTGCCCTTAGCTGTTGATTCTTTTCCACAGTTTAGTCCATCTTGTCTGCCCCAAATCTCAACGCCTCCAAGCCTTACTGATGCCGAATGCTGCCCCCTATGTTCAGCCTCGACTAATACAGTCTGCACAGCCAGCTGTGGTGTAATTAATTTCTCATTAGTGTAGGCAATAATGACTATCTCGCAATCTTGCCCTTTTTCTCTCTCTCTCTCTCTTGCTCTCTGTCTGCGACTCTGCTGCTTCTGTATCTTTTTTTTGTCCCCATCCCCAATCTCAGAACTGCCGCCAATACCCTGCTGGAGGGAAGTATTCACATCCCCCTGAAAAAAAGAAAGCAAACAAACAACAATTAGCTTCCTGTTGATATGGAGAATGGTAGACTCTTCTCCTGCAAATTACCCCTCGCTAAGGAATGGGCAACTGAGACTTCCACTTTAGGTGTTCTTTAATGAACCGTATACATCAGAGCTAATTATTTACTGGTATGTACCAGCCAAGCCCGCACTGAAACCACACAGACTGCAATGAAACCACACACACACACACACACACACACACACAAACACACACACGTAACAAAGATCTATGCAATAATATGCCTTGTCTTCATCCTTTTTAGACCAAAGTGTCTCGCTAACTTCTCAATTTCAGATGTATTAGTGATTTAGGAATAAAGTGTTGCTAAATTTTTTTTCATGAATCAGTAGTACGTATACCACAAAACATAGTTTTTGACAAAGAAATGACGATAATTTTCAATATCTGTAAATTAAATATGATACGGACATTTTACAATGTCAGCTGTTATTTAAAAGTTCTGATTGAGAGTTTTTCTCAGAAGGATGTTCTCATTTTGCGAGGGAATGTGTGTTACGGTGTTAATAGAAGTGAAGACCAAAACGCAGGGAAGAGGCAAGCCGGCAGGCAGGAGAGTGGGAGCGGGGATTTATTGTCTCAACAAACACAGGGATCCAGGTGGCAAAAAGAAGAGACTCAAGGAAACAAAGTCAAAAAATCCAAAAAAAAACAAAAGAGAAAAGGAAAAACCAAAAACTGGATGCAGGTGCACAGCGACTGGGAAGGACTCACAGGGTAGGTCAAGAACACCGAATAAAAGGCTGACGGGACAAAACAATCTGACAAGAGACAAAGGGAACACAGAGGTTAAATACAAGAGGTAACAAGGAACAGGTGATACATCAGGTGAATCACATTAGGGCGGAGCAGGACAATCAGACAGGTAAGAAGTAAAACTAGAGACAAGACGAGACAGAGACCCGACTTCAAAATAAAACAGGAAATCGAACGTACCAACAGACACTCACAGGGGAACACAAGACAGGAACAGTGACATAAGACACAAACACGAGGAGACAAGACAGGACCAAAAAAAAAAAGAAGAAAATGAAAACAAAGTAAACCCCTAAACCCTAACAGTGTGATCCTTTTTCTGGCAATCTTAATATTTTCAATATATTTTCAAAAGACATTTAGGGAAATACATAGCTCTTACACCATGGCATTTGGAGCAGAAGAGCATGAAATTCTATTCATCCTGTGTTTCATAAGCTAATGTGCTTCTTGCTCACTCCCACTGCACCATATCCATCTACCGCATATTTGATCTATTCCCTCACTTTCCTTCATCAATGTCAGCTCTGACCATCTCTTCTCATCTAATATACCACAGTCTAATTTCAGATCACCTCAAAGCTTCTTTTCCAATTGTCCATTTTGCATCACTGAAAGCTGATGAGAGCTTTGTAGGCTTACATACACATCACCACCGACTTGAGCTTCTAAAGTTACCAGAAGTCATTCATTTTCAAATGGAAGCTGGCTTCTCTCAGCTGAAAGGAGCGGCAAATCTGTCGGTGTCGTGTTTTGGGCGTTTTGAGCGACCAGAGCGTCAATCATAAAGTTGAAAGTAGCTAAACTTTAAGGTAATGAGCTATGACGCGGTTCAGTGGCAAACACCAGCAACCACTCGGAATATAGGTGTCCTTCGCGTTGGCTGATTCGGAGAAACATATGATGTAAACTTGCCAAAACATTAGTTCCGAGAAAATGGAGGAAATGTTCATAATCGCCGTTGCTGGGTTCCCCATCATTTATGACATGATGTTTGCGTATAGTGACCAGTTAACGTTACCTGTCGGTCACATCGTCTCTAAACAGTCCACCGACAGTGAACTCCTGCACGGGTCAACAGAGGTTAGAGTCTGGCAGCTTCTCGCTCTGCCTGCATTCTGCTGCAGTTCAGCGGCTAACAAGCGTGCTATGCGACCAAGAAACAACAATTCTGTCATTATACATGTAATTTATATAAGGTTTCTAGTGTCCATGTATTGGCCATGAAGTGGCTGCTTGTGCTTCTCCAATGATCGAACATAGAATGCTGCCATGTCAGAGTGGCCAACGCATCAAAGTGCTTCCCCGTACTTTTTGACAAGCGTCCTTGACAGGGTGGCCGGAGAGTCTTTGCAGCTCAAGTCAATGGCGGTGTGTATGTACGGTTAGGTACCAAGTGGCATCACAATGAAGCAACTCATCACACAACAAAGTCTGACCTTGAATATATATTTGTTGAGTGACAGGTTGTTTTTAATTTAGCTTGCAAATGAGTGTTTTAGTTCAACAGTTGTTGGAATAGATATGTAAATCCTGAATCTTAGATATAATCTTTAATCAATAGCCTTGATCTGGATGTATATCCCCCATATTTAAGTGTGGAAACTTTTTAAATTGACTGTTTACATTTTTCTTTACCTTCTCTTAATCACTGGCTGCAAATGCTATCTTCAATTCCAAAGGGGTGAAATAAAGTTATTTGGATTTTTTTTTTTTGTTGTTACATATACACCATAAATATTTACTTTTGTTTCCCAAAAAATAGGTGTAGTTATAAGCATTCCAACAAAGCCGCAAGTTTGAATGATAAACAATACAATTAAAAGTAGTACTAGCATGCAATCTTCCTTCACTTAGTAGAGGAAGCTAAATAATTTAACACTGGCCTTATTAATTATTTATCAATTAAATGCAGACCCCCCCCCCCTTACGTAATGGCACCTTCAGTATTACAGGGAGACACTTTCAATCACTGAGTGTTCTCCTAATTGAGTAAACAATGGTTGGGCTCATTACAAGAAAGATTAATCTATTAGCGGGTCAAAGAGATGAGCTGAGACCTACACTTTTGTTTTTTTCTCCCGGTGCTTCCAAAGCCTTAACAGACTCATTGATATCATATAGTACAATCCTGGATGGAATTGAGGTGTTTATTTTAGAAATGCACAAAATACAATGTAATAAAGTCAATTGGAAATAAACTGACAAAACATCTTGAGCATAAAAGGTGTTTATCTATTGCCTAAATCTGCCAATTAAATCAAAGAATTCTTCGATATAATACACAACATCACCTTTCGTTATGTGCAGATGATTTTACTCTTTGTTTATTACTATTTACTTGTTGTTTCTGACCCAATATCAAGCATACCACGAATAACAGAAATATTAAAAAATCACAGGTTACAAAGTGAACTTCTCAAACAGTGAATGTTTCCCCATAAATAATGAGACCTCAAGGACATGTGCAGCATTGATTCCTTCTTTTTTTTAAATATTAATACATCAAAATCAATTATAATGACAAATAAATGATTCTGATAAATGAATATTTAAAAAATAAAACGGACCGTCAACCATGTTATGAGCGTTGGCGTTGCATACGTAATAACGTTACGTTGTGTTTTTGTTCAAAGGAATTTAAGTTTCTTGTCTTAAGTTTGTATTTTTATACATGTATCAGAACTTTACTATATTTTGATGTTCCTCTGTTCTGTTGCGACAATAAAACAAATCATATTTTAGTGAGAACTCATAAATAACTACATACAACTAATGTAAGGGAAATCTGTTTTGTAAAGCTTTTTTTTTTAAATATATATTGGCTGATATATCGACATTTCAGCTTTTTAAATAACCAAATATTCGTATTGGGATTGGCCTTAAAAATCCTTTATCGGTCGGGCTCTAGATGATATATAAAATAATGTTACACTACTTTGCATTCTCTATTAGTGTACCATTGCCGCTGTGCTTTAAAGACAAGAGGGATTTCTCGTTTAATTTTCTTTTGCTTTTCATTTATTTTTGTTCTCCTTTATTTGTGTATTTAATTATTTATATTTCTTCTTTCTTTTGACCATGTACCTCTGTGTGTGTGTGTGCGTGTGCGTGTGTGTGTGTGTGTGTGTCCACACAAGTAGGATTTGCACAAATCCTATCCAGCTCTTCAGTGCTGAGCAAAAAGGATAGTTGGAATTCCATATCCCACGTTTAAGAATTCCCCTTCTGTTATATGTTATGATTATTCTTAAATGTTAAGCAGCTTTTTGTACAGAAAAGTGCCTTCATGCATTTAGTACTATTATAAAGAGCCAGCAACAAAGAAATCTTCTTCTGGAATATCAGTATTCTGCTTTTTCCAGCCTTTCATTAAAGCAATTGAAATGCTATGTGACAACTAAAAATTACCATTGCATTATCATTTTTGTATAGAAAATTGTCAGCTGCAGTGGAGTGTTAAGAAATTAAAACTGATTAGGTTTCATGTCTCTTTCAAGTCTTCATTAAAAAAAAAAAAAATAACTGATTGTGCACTCTTTCAGCTGAAGTGGTTGAAAATTAAGTATACACGAAGGACCACCATCCCCAGAGAGTTAATCAATTCAGCTCATAACACTAACAATACTCAAACATGAGAATCCATATTTCACAGCTTGTTATTCAACAGCAATGCACAAAATGCACATGCTAAACAACTAAAAAGGAGAACGAGCTCAGCTGCTAGAATATGTCACAATTTATATCAGTGCAAATAGGGCGGGTACAGGTCATTTTACCAATTACCTTGAACCATCCCTGTCACATTATAAAACGATGAGGGATTGAGATCAGAAAACTCTTGTATTGTAGGAGAATGAAATATGAGTAGTTTAGAAGAAATATGTCTAAATGTACATACATTGATGTTTACAGGAACACCTGTCAATGCAAAGTCCAAGACCAATTTGAGCTCAGCTGTCAAAGCATGCATCAGTCACTCAGCATGTGCAGCAGTCTATTTATTTGTCATTGCTTAATTCTTTGCATTCTACCCAGCTCACAGCACAACTTCAGCAGGTAATGTTATTCATCGAGCAACTTCTACAATCAGAACATTACCCGTTATTGAGTAAATCTTTCAGCTAATCATGTAATCTGCTGTGCTTGATGTGAATTTGCAAGCATTAGAGAACATGGTGTTCTGCTCTAAGCTGATTTCTGGAGCCCGTTCTTACAACAACCAACAGCTTTGCTGTCTGGAGGGTAATGGAACAAATAAATGATGCATTAAAGAGTTTGTGGGGAGAAAAGAGAGAGATGGAGGAAAGCTGGGAGTGACGGTGAGACAAAGAAGGGCAGCAGTTGCGTGTAGTCTCCAGCGTACTTAAGCAGTATAGGTCAAAAGACGGGGAGGGATGGGGGAAGAGTGGCAGGATGGATAGTTGATCGATTGTCTTTGGAAACTTCACAAAATAAGAGATGAGTCCGCTGACCACAGATCCAGCTATCAGACTCCAGAGTGCAGAGATGTTTTGTACTGTAACACACTTTCTTTTATAGAGAAAGTTGAGGAATTTATTTGAAAAACCAAGGTGCCCTGAAGTTTTTACCAAAACTTATAAGAGTACTTATTTTTACCAACGTAAGCAGCACGCATTGGACATTGGATATAGAGTCTTGAAGCAGTATTTGATTTATATTACACATTTTTCTTTTTTAGCAGTTTTACCATGGCAAGACTCCATGGACAGTCAGTGTGTAACCATAAATGTTCTCAGAAGACTATAGAGTATACATCGGAGAGTTTGTTATTCTTTATTGTTGTTAAGTACACTCCAAATATCATCTAAATCTAAAAAGACAACTGCCTTTTAGGTACAGTTTAACCCTTACATTTTAGTAAATTACTCAGGCACACTTGACTCTGGGTCTCCAATAGACTACTTGTTTCATTCCTGTGCTCTCAGAAAAAGTAGGAGTAAACAAACTGATAATGTAGAAGCTGCAGATAACAGTAACTACAGAAGCATGAAGATACTTAGAAGTGTTTCTCTCGTTTTCCCATCCTTCTCCATTTATCTCTCTCTAAACTAGAAAGCAAAGAGCATATTAAGCAAGTAGGCACTTCTAGAAGAGTTACATCTTAACTCATTCTTGAAGACACAGATGGATTCTTCTGACTGACTACAGTTAGGTAACACAAGTAGCCACATGGAAGAGTTTGGATTCAGCTTCCCAGTTTCAGTGACAATAGGACTAGTAGTCAATCATTTGCATATTGTAGTGAACAAGAACGTTCATAAACCTGAATAAAGGAATTCAGTCCAGTAGGAGGGTGCTGTGCGAGTGGCCACTCTAGGAAAATCTAAACTCAATGGCCCAGCACACACTAACAGGAGTTCTCACGTATTCTGGCTAATTAGACTCATGCTCAGGTTCAGGTTGGGTGTAGGTTTGGAATCACGGTGACCAAGGTTCATAAACCAATAACAATGACTAAGGTTTGACCTCTTCCACCCTAATAGTTAAAAAAGTGAAAACACGTGTAGCGCCATTAAAGCAAGCAGCGACAGGGAGCCAGTGGAGAATAATGAAAAGTGGAGTGACATGAGCTGTCTTAAAGACCAGACATGATACTGGATTCTTGACCATTTTTGATCAGCATTGGCCAGGTAGTCTATATCCTCGACATTCTACTTCCGGGATTGCTCCGTTGCCGCAGGAAATTCCACTGGATGCATGTCTTTTCACCGATGTCCGTTCCCTTCCGCTTTCTCTGTGTTGGAATTTTAAACTCCAGTGGATTTATAAGGACTATAGTTAATTGCTCCTCAGAGCTCTGCAGGGTAAATTGAGACCGGTAGCTAGACTGATAGATCTGTCCAATCTGAGTTGTCTGTCACACCACTAAAAACCTTTGAACGTCCACGTTCCACCAAAACAAGTTCTTTTCCAAGGCTATTTTGCCGCATCGCCCATGACGATTATGATTGGTTTAAAGAAATGTCAATAAACCAGAGCACGTTTTTATCCTATCCCAGAATAATATGGGGACTAGCCAGACCCTCCTCCGCAGATCCGCGGCATGTGGAGGAGTGTCTGGCAAACTCGAGACTACTGGCCAGACATTGTAACCATCTAAACTGGCAGTGGGTGTGAGTGGGAAGCCAGTGAGGGATAATGTCCTTGTTATCACACTGGTAACTATTGCGGGAAGAGGTCTAAATGAGTAAGCGTAAACTTCAGTGTGGGTAAAGTTCAAATAACGTTTGTTAAATTATAGAGATACTGTTTCTGAATATTGAAAATGGCGATAATCGTTCGTATGAGAGATCTCCACTCATTTTTGCCTCTCTGTCTCTTTAAATGTGAACATAGCAGTTCTGTCACAATAAAAAACTGCAAAAGTTTTGATCAAATTTTCTTTTTTTAATAATTGCCATTCTTCAATATCTCATAAAAATATACCAATAATTAATACACTCAATGATTTTATGCAGAGTTTAATTAAGATACAACATACTGCTTGAGTACCTTTCAAGAGCAAGTAGTTGCCATTGCCTTTATCTCTTCTATCTAAGTACTATACCATCTATTCACACTACAAACAGCTGTCATTTATACAGAATTATGGATGTGTTGACAACAAAGCTGTTGACTGTAATAGAAATGCATAGGCACTTCAGCATGTGCACATATTACGGGTATAGACACACTTTCATAGCAAACAGTCACACACATGAACACACCCAACTAAATTCTCAGCACGATTCCACAAACATTCGTTAATCACCTGTGTTCCTGGCTGCAGTGACATCCCGATCCTCCACACTGTCACTCGCTTCATGGGGAGGCCTGCATTAAAAAGAAAGACAGGAAATATTCATCTGTTCAACCAAGGCATACTGACTAATTAGAGTTCCCTGCATCTCTGCAGAAACTGCTGAAAATAAGGTTGTAAATGAAAGGATATCAAGCACAGAATGCAGAGACACTGGTAAATGCATTGCAATCAAAAAGGGCTGTTTTGTTTATTAAGATACATTTACAATTTGATTCGGTCCCAAACAAGGAAAGTGTTTAGGAATAGAATGAATTGAACATTTTATGATAACTGTGAAAAATACATTTTATTTAGCACATTTATGAATGCTGTAAATGGCATTCTCTAGCTTTCCCTCACCATCCAGACCTGATAGTCATTTGTGCTGTAGTGTTTGTAACCCACAGTGGCACAATTGATCACTGCGCCACTGTGGACAGTATTTATTCATCTTAAGGAGGTTAAAGGCAAATCAATTTAGATAAACAGGCTCCATATGGGACAGAAGATTCAGACTGGAATCCTCCAGTCTTGTGTCATTAAACTGGAAAAGATACAACCCACTGAGACATAAATTCGACATCCCGCTATAAAATATATATATATATATATATATATATATATATATATATATATATATATATATATATATATATATATATATATATATATATATATATATATATATATATTTTATATTATATTATATTTTACAATTCCTCTTCTTTTGACCATTGTGGGAAACTGCACTCGGTTGACCTTCCAGCCAGCCTTACAACACATAACTTAAGCAGGTCACATGTTGAACATATTCTTCCATCTATTCCTGCATTTGTAGGTATCTGACGAACATAAATTGGTTGTAAAATGCTAATCAGGGCAAAGAAGCGTCCGTTCAAGCCCCTAATGGGCAATACTCTTCATCACCACTGACAAAAGGTTTTATTTTTAGAAAAAAAAGGTACAGAACCACAGCTTGATTTCACTCTTGACTGCAAAGACTCATATGCACTGCAAAGCCCCGCTTGTTCATCTAATACAGGACTTAAGCCACACCAGTTTGCCCAACATTGTTAAATGGTATTATGTGCCCCGAAGGGAACAACATCAGTCTGAACTGTAGAAAATGCCCCAAAATAGCCCAGATAGAGCTTCACAGAGTCCAGTGCCACAAGCTGTTCCTAGGCCAATTGGTGTGATTGAGGTGAGGGTTCTATCCAATCAGCACATGGAATGAGACACACCTGAGCCCAATTCCCTGATAACAAACCTTGCTACAAATTAATTCATGTAGTTATCCAGGTCCATTGGCAATAACTTTGGCAGAGAGACCACATCCTTGTCAGAAGCACCCACAAATGACTAGCTATGTCAGTTCTGCCAACCACAAAGTTGTCAACTGAACTGTTAACAGAAAATCTTCACTTTGAGAAACACATGCAACCAGTGAGTTGGACCATACTCTCTGCTCACTATACTCCTCCCCAGGCATACAAATTGCTCTCCTACCTAAAAGGGACCCCTATTAGCTTGCATGTTTGTGAATGTATACCTGGGATGTTTCCCCTCTGTTTGTCCTCAGATTTGCCCCTTCAGTTGGCAAAACATAGCATCATACAGCTATCTAACCATTACACTGTAGGATATAGTGTTAGTGTCCTTTCACTCACAGAGAGTCTTTTAATCAGAATAAAATGTTTTACTACTGACAGTTCAACTTTACAGATATCACACAAATGTTACACAGCTAATGAACACTTCCAGATACATGACATGCAACTCACATGACATTTTCACTCACTATGACCACTGCTGTCATTACTAAACAATGTGCCAAAACATAAACAATAAAGTTACCGTCAGTGGGCTTATTTGCTAGCTAACCTCCGTTAAGGGACCAAATTTATGATATGGACCACCAGAGGAAAATAGGGAGGATGATGTCTTTTTATTCTCTTTTGAGGAGAGAGTCATGCAATTTTTTTTAGTCTACGGGTAGTGTCATCCAGCTTTTGTAGTCATGAAAACAGCAAAATTTCAAAGTGGCTTGTTTGGTGTATATTTTTCCATGTAGCTCCATGAAGCTCTCAGTCTCGGCCCCCCATCACTGGCAAAAGGGTCCATCCCTGTTTAGTCAGCCAGAGACTGTGCGATTTCCCAAACTGAATAAATCTCGCCCACACATAAACACAAAACTGCTTTGCTAGTTCTATTGTGTTGTAACAAACCCCCAATTTCCACGGGATGCCGAACGGCTGCGGATCGGCTCCGCTGCGTGTCTGCTCCGTCGTCCGTGAATACCCACCAGGTCCGGATTTGTTGCAGAAAGGCTGCTGCTATGACTGACAGCTGTCTCGAAGTCTCGAAGACCCACGAGATCTCGCAAATTCATGTATAATAGAATCACAAAAACAACAGTTTGTTTCCATCCAGAAGAATAGAGAGGAAACAACTTTGTGCTGTGTTTTCAAGGTGTAGTGCAGGGAAATATGATCTGCCATGAGCACGGTCTACTTTATTTTGAAAATTAACAGGATGTTTTGTTTCTATGCTCGACCTCCTGTCCCGCACTATCTGCCGTGTGCTTAATTGCTGCGGAGCTCTTTCCCCCCCCCCCCATTCAATACAGGAAACATTACGATGCACAACATTTTTGTTTATTCTTCAGGTTTTTGTTTGTCTTTTAAAGTGACGTTAATGGCCACAAATGAACGATTTGTTTCTGCTCTTGACCAACATATTTCGGCTTGTTTTTCCAGCCCCTCTGCTGTCAGGAGACAGGGTCAGGTGGTGGTCCAGCATGGGGGGCGGAGGACGCATGCTCTCCCTCACAGCTGTTGCCTGGCTCTGACTCATGGAAAAATAAAAAAACACTCCATGAACTCCGCTACGTGTGTTTATTTAAATGTATGTACACCTACATGTAGGCCTAAGAGATTGCAATATAAGCCTATATATTACTATCAGGAGTATACATATGTCAAGGATGTATAAATTAAATAAACTTCTGCTGGAGTCCGATTTAATACGGCAACACTGTTGACCCCATCCGTGAGCTCTTTCGATTCCATATTAGTCCTACAGCCTATCAATTGTTAGGCTGCCAAATAGGACACACATTACTGCAAATTAAACCGAGATGTCAGGGTTTCAACCTCCACCTCTGGAAAGTGCCACTTTTCAGCGGACAGCACCAGCCAGGATGGCATGAGACACAAGGTCTCCAGGCTGCAGCCATACCTGACTCAAATATCCTTTTTGGTCCCAATGATTATTTGTGAAATTGTACAAACGACAGCCTTGTCAAGTCATTTGAGAGTGAGGAGTGGTAGCACGCAAGCTCCCAAATTGACGCTCATCTGACAAATGGAGTTTTGGATAGTATTCAGCGGCAGCTTTACCTATGCAAATAGACAATTACTGAGGAAGCCTAGTGACGAGTCCCTAGCAACCAGTTCAAGTGTTGAATTTGTTATTACCCAGTGTCCTTTGTTAAATCGTCTCAATGATCTATTGTTTCATTTCATGTGAATACTAGTTTACTAGAGGTGTAACTTAGTATTTGAAGTAATGCAGTGAGTGTGCATTTAATTTCCATACTTATTGTGTTTCCATAATATGTTACTGGCAAATCTACTGAAATGACCACCAAAGGAGTGTGATGTGTAAGATGAAAAAGCAGAGGTTAAGTCTTGTATGTCATGGTTGTTTAAAAGCAATGATAGACGGTACCTTAGAATAACGTTACGTGAGACAGATATTTAACATCACAACATTGTTTCTGGTTTGCCTTGGATGATTGTGGGAGGCACTCAATGTTGACCTTTCATTTCATAAACTACACTCAAACTTTGAACGGATGCCATAACTCTCTCTCCTTCAGCAAATACTGTTTTTGTATTTGGTGTGGCTAGTACTCTTCATTTTTTCTCTTCTGTCAATTGGCCCACTAGAATTGAAAGTGAAGTAAATTTTTAAGCTGTCCTCTAAAGCAGACCGCTTTAGAGGACATCTTGGATAGAATAAAGTGAATTCTAAAGCAGAAGTGACACTGACTTGTTTACAATGAAGAATCACTAGTTATTCCTGCGACTGCTGACTTCATTATGTGTCTAACAACTCCTTTGGGAGGTAATGGCATAGCGTGTGAATCATTTTGTGTGTGTGCGCGTGTGCATGTGTTCTCTTGTGTACTCACAAGGACCAGAGCTCCCTTCATGGATGGGGAAGGGCCTCCAGAGTGAGGACTTTCCACAATCTCTTTTCTGAGCCAAGATTCGTCCTGTGAGTCAGTATGTATGTATGGCCTTCATGTATTGCTAAAGGCAGAGTTGGTAACTATTTCCAATATACGCTTTTTACATACTGTATCATTTGAAATGGTCTTTAGACAGCAATAAATAAATTATGGGACGACCACAAGGTTGCAGCCTTTTAAGTGGTTGTTGCAGTAATTTTAAGCCGACAGACGATGGTCCTCAGTTGGATACAGAAGATTGCGAGGTTGTGGTTGTATCATTTAGCTGATAAAAAGGTGACTGTCAGCCGGGTACAATGGTCCTGGTTTTTATGACAGTCATCATAGCCAGCATCTACATTGACATTGTGGGAGTGATGACTCCCTCCAGTATTTTTGAATTTGGATTGCAGTAACCATTTTCAATGCTAGCTGCCAGTACTACATATTGCACATTTTAATAAATGAAACAAACAAATGTTATATTTCCATCATGTTTCCATGTGTTTTTTCACAATTTGATGTTTTTTTTTTTTTTTTTTAAGATAATGTTTTGAGCATTTTCTGGCTTTTTAATTTTTGGCAGGACAGCTGAAGACTTTACTTTGTATTTGTTTTCATAATCATTTTTCATTTTCTCCCGTTCCAATGACTCTGGTCGCGGTGGGCGGTGCTGATCACCGCAAATTGAAGCCTTCAGTTCGTATTGATAAAAATTATTACTTTACAGTACAGTAGTTATTTGTAAAAAAACGTTTATACAGTACTTTTATTTGTTAAACAAATGCTTGGGCCTGTAAAAAGGTTTTGTTCTTTGGTTTCAGTGTATAATGGAGTATTTCATCGTATAATAATGGTAAAAAAAAAAAGGTTACTACTTCACGGATTTCACTTATCATGGGTTGTTTTTGGAACGTGACCCCCGTGAAAAACGAGGGTTCACTGTACTTCAAACAGCAGAGACAGAAAGGGACATAGAGCGGAGGGAAGATGGAGAGCAAGGAAGTAAGTAACGCTTTATTTATGTAGCACTTTCAAAAAACGCCTAGTTACAAAGTGCTTTTCAGACACATGTATATGAATAAATCAATAAAAAGAAACATGAGTTACAAAATACAGATTAAAATTTAGAAGACAGCATAATTGAGGAGTTGATGGCAGCTTGGACTGGGCCAACAAACTTAATCTGTTCTTTAACAGATTTGATGCTCCTGCCCCTGCCCATCCCCACATTAACACAACTGCTGTCTCACCTCCAACCCCACTACTCCCCCCTCCCCCCCTCACTGTCCCTCGCCCTCCTCCTGGGAGATCCCTACTCCCTGTCGGTGCACGATCCGTCCTGCCTGCACAATCCGTTCTGCGCATGTGCAATATGTTCGCGCATACGCAGATGGTATCATGATGAACGCGGATTTACGACATTGCACGATCTGTTCCCATAGACAGTTAAAGAAAGTCCGTTCGCCTCCACCGGAAAGCTAACGTTAGCTGAGACAGCATGTAAAAGACCCTCAAAAGTTAAAATAACCGTTTGAATATAAACAGCTGTTATGTCAGTTTTACTTTACTCGTGCTCATTTAAAATACAATCACTCAATACTTGTCTTTATTATTACTGCAAAGGCTTAATTTAGCTAGAGCTGCTTTTCCCACGGTTTAGTTTGAGTAACGTTATTTTAGGCTGAATCAAGCTGTCAGCTAGCGGTTAGCCGAATCAGCTGTTAGCTAAACTAACGTTGTTAGCTTTCCGGTGGAGGCTAACAGCAGACCGAACAGATTGTGCAGTGCCGTAAATCCCTGGTAAATGTTCGTACATCATCTGTGCGTACGCGAACATATTGTACATGCGCAGAACGGGTTGTGCAGGTAGGACGGATCGTGTACCGACACTCCCCCCTCCTCTAGCCCTCAGGTTAACACCTCTCTCCAGCCTGACTCCCCCTACCCCTACCCCACCTGTAACCTCTGTGTGCCTCACTGCTGACCAGGTGAGAAGAGAGCTGACCAGACTCCACTGTAATAAGGCTGCAGGCCCTGATGGTATCCGTCCTGGGGTGCTCAAAGCCTGTGCCTCTCAGCTATGTGGAGTCCTTCACCATGTCTTCAACCTGAGCCTTAGTCTCCAAAGGGTCCCTGTGATGTGGAAGACATCTTGGCTCGTTTCTGTGCCACAGACGCCACGTCCCAGTGACGCCAAGGACTACAGACCCGTGGCACTGACCTCCCACATTATGAAGACCCTGGAGAGACTGGTTCTGGAACAGCTGCGGCCCATGGTGAGACCTCTCCTCTCCCTCCAGTTCGCCTACCAGCCCCAACTGGGAGTTGAGGATGGCATCATCTTCCTGCTCAACTGCATCTATGCCCACCTGGACAAACCGGTGAGCATGGTGAGGGTCATGTTGTTTGACTTCTCTAGTGCTTTCAACACCATCCGGCCGGGCTGCTGGGTGCAGGTGGATCCCCCCTCGTGTCTTGGATCGTTGACTACCTGACTGGCAGACCACAGTATGTGCACCTGCAACACTGTGTGTCAGACAGCGTTGTCAGCAACACCGGGGCCCCGCAGGGGACTGTCATCTCTCCCTTCCTCTTCACCATCTACACCACAGACTTCAACCACCACACAGAGTCTTGCCATCCTCAGAAGTTTTCTGATGACTCTGCTGTGGTTGGATGTATCAGCGAGGGTGACGAGGCTGAGTACAGAGCTGTGGTGGGGGACTTTGTCTCATGGAGTGAGCAGAACCATCTACAGCTCGACATGACAAAGACTAAGGAGCTGGTGGTGGATCTAAGGAGAGCCAACGCAGCAGTGAGCCCTGTTTCCATTCAGGGGGTCAGTGTGGACTACAAATACCTGGCAGTGCACTTGGACAATAAACTGGACTGGGCCAAAAACACTCATGCCCTCTACAGGAAGGGCCAAAGCGTCTCTATTTTCTGAGGAGGCTGAGGTCCTTCAACATCTGCAGGACGATGCTGAGGATGTTTTATGAGTCGGTTATGGCCAGTGCTATCCTCTTTGCAGTTGGATGCTGGGGCAGCAGGCTGAGGATAGCGGACGCCAACAGACTCAACAAACTGATCTGCAAGGCCAGTGACGTTATGGGGGTGGAACTGGACTCTCTGTCAGTGGTGTCAGAGAGGAGGACGCTGTCCAAACTACATGCCATCTTGGACAATGTCTCGCACCCACTCCATGGCTTGCTGCTAAATCACAGGAGCACTTTCAGTGATAGACTCATTCTACCTAAATGCACCACAGAGCGCCACAGGAAGTCATTCCTGCCTGTGGCCATCAAACTTTATAACTCCTCTCTCTAAGTGTCTGACACACAGACACTTAGAGAGGTTGAAATTGGACAATAACACTGGCCAGAAAAGTGTGCAATACTAAACTGCTACAGTTATTATTATTCAGTGTGCCGAGGTGCTGCAATAGCAGCACTCGGCACAATGACTATTATTGCTCATACTTATTATTCAGTGTGCCGAGGTGCTGCAATAGCAGCACTCGGCACAATGACTATTATTGCTCATACTTATTCAGTGTGCCGAGGTGCTGCAATAGCAGCACTCGGCACAATGACTATTATTGCTCATACTTATTATTATTATTATTATTATTCTTCATCTTCCGCCAAATTTCGTCCGTCCGTAAGTCCCAAAGCGTTGCCAACACGCGCAAACACAATACACCGAAACGTGGGTAATGATCGGGAATGGTGTGCTCGGAAGTTTCTACCAGATTTGCCGCGCGGTTTTCCCGAAATCGGCAAAAAACCGGCAAAATCTTCCCATTGACTTGAATGGGAAATGTTCGGGAAAACTCTCAACATCGCTCAAAACGCCCCCTCTTTGGGACCGTGCTGTGTCGCCATACTTTAACGTAGAAACATGATTAAAAGGTTAAACCGAAGACAAGACTTTGGCGTTTATTGGGCTGAATGGGCGTTCAGATATCAAGCACGGTTTCTCCCAAATCACAGTTTACGTATCGTCCCGTTTTCAGACGTCTCAGATTTTCCAATGTGTGTGTATGTGGTGGAATGTTAAGAGCTAGAGTGGAGGACAGAGTGGGGAGCTGGAGGACGGATATCTGGAAGTTTCTCAAACTAATGTCTCTCTGTCCTCCAGTTTTAACTCTTCAGACTTCATTATTGGTCAAAATGTAGGAAATCTTGTTCCGGTCGCAGACGTGTAACTATGGAGTCTATCGGACTTAAATTGTGGGCTGTGATCTACCAACTGTCGACGAAACTATGAAAAAACTGGCAGCTGGAAGACGATTTTATGACATTTTCCCCAAACAAATGTCTCTCTGTCCTCCAGTTTTACGTCTTCAGACATCATAGTTGGTCAAAATGTAGAGAATCTTGTGCTGATCGCAGACGTGTAACTATGGAGTCTGTCGGACTTAAAGTTTTCGCGCTAGCGAACCAACTGCTGACTTATAACAGAAAAAAACCCACTCTGGCCCCTTCTCTGAGGAAATCACCATAGCAACAGGTCCTGACACTGAGAGGACAGAGGGGGGGGCTGCAGGACGGATCTATGAAGGTTTTCCCAAACAAATGTCTCTCTCTCCTCCAGTTTTAACTCTTCAGACTTCATTATTGGTCAAAATGTAGGAAATCTTGTTCGGTCGCAGGCGTGTAACTATGGAGTCTATCGGACTTAAATTGTGGGCTGTGATCTACCAACTGTCGACGAAACTATGAAAAAACTGGCAGCTGGAGGACGATTTAATGAAGTTTTCGCCCAAACAAATGTCTCTCTGTCCTCCAGTTTTACGTCTTCAGACATCATAGTTGGACAAAATGTAGAAAATCTTGTGCTGATCGCAGACGTGTAACTATGGAGTCTGTCGGACGTAAAGTGTTCGCGCTAGCGAACCAACTGCTGACTTATAACAGAAAAAAAACCCACTCTGGCCTCTTCTCTGAGGAAATCACCATAGCAACAGGCCCTGACACTGAGAGGACAGAGGGGGGGGCCCTTTCAAATGTTCGAAATTAGTGCGATTTTGGCCATTTCCACGTGTCGTACTTTAACGAACTCCTCCTAGAGCTTTCATCCAATCAACTTCCAACTTGGTGTGTGTCATCTTAAGATGTTAACGATGAAAAGTTATTGAAAGAAATTTTTCGTCGAGCGGTGTGGCCGTGTGGCGGCCATTATTAGGTTTTATTGCTAGTCGGATGTGCCCCAATAGCAGGCACACTGATAAAATTTCTGCGGAATTTTCTAGTTCAGTGTGCCGAGGTGCTGCAATAGCAGCACTCGGCACAATGACTATTATTGCTCATACTTATTATTATTCTTTTTCATCTTCCGCCACATTTTCGTCCGTCCGTAAGTCCCGAAGCGTTGCCAACACGCGCAAACACAATACACCGAAACGTGGGTATTGATCGGGAATGGTGTGCTCGGAAGTTTCTACCAGATTTGCCGCGCGGTTTTCCCGAAATCGGCAAAAAACCGGCAAAATTTTCCCATTGACTTGAATGGGAAATGTTCGGGAAAACTCTCTACATCGCTCCAAACCCCCCCTCTTTGGGACCGTGCTGTGTCGCCATACTTTAACGTAGAAACATGATTAAAAGGTTAAACCGAAGACAAGACTTTGGCGTTTATTGGGCTGAATGGGCGTTCAGATATCAAGCACGGTTTCTCCCAAATCACAGTTTACGTATCGTCCCGTTTTCAGACCGGCTCAGATTTTCCAATGTGTGTGTATGTGGTGGAATGTTCAGAGCTAGAGTGGAGGACAGAGTGGGGGGCTGGAGGACGGATATCTGGAAGTTTCTCAAACTAATATCTCTCTCTCCTCCAGTTTTAACTCTTCAGACTTCATTATTGGTCAAAATGTAGGAAATCTTGTTCCGGTCGCAGACGTGTAACTATGGAGTCTATCGGACTTAAATTGTGGGCTGTGATCTACCAACTGTCGACGAAACTATGAAAAAACTGGGAGCTGGAGGACGATTTAATGACATTTTCCCCAAACAAATGTCTCTCTGTCCTCCAGTTTTACGTCTTCAGACATCATAGTTGGTCAAAATGTAGAAAATCTTGTGCTGATCGCAGACGTGTAACTATGGAGTCTGTCGGACGTAAAGTTTTCGCGCTAGGCTCACCAACTGCTGACTTGTAACAGAAAAAAACCCCACTCTGGCCTCTTCTCTGAGGAAATCACCATAGCAACAGGCCCTGACACTGAGAGGACAGAGGGGGGGGCCCTTTCAAATGTTCGAAATTAGTGCGATTTTGGCCATTTCCACGTGTCGTACTTTAACGAACTCCTCCTAGAGCTTTCATCCGATCAACTTCAAACTTGGTGTGTGTCATCTTAAGATGTTAACGATGAAAAGTTATTGAAAGAAAAAATTTTCGTCCAACGGTGTGGCCGTGGCGGGGCGGCCATTTTGTGCGATTCGCCACCAAAACAATATTATGAAAATTGAGCCCCTGCACTACGTTTAACGTAGACTCACGAAACTTGGTCCACATATGTAGCATGGCAGGACGGACATAAAACTCCATTGTAGCCCCCCCCTAAACCCAACAGGAAGTCCGCCATTTTGTATTGAATGTTAGAAATTAGTGCGATTTTGGCCATTTCCACGTGTCGTACTTTAACGAACTCCTCCTAGAGCTTTCATCCGATCAACTTCAAACTTGGTGTGTGTCATCTTAACATGTTAACGATGAGAAGTTATTGAAAGAAAATTTTTTCGTCGAACGGTGTGGCCGTGGCGGGGCGGCCATTATTAGGTTTTATTGCTAGTCGGATGTGCCCCAATAGCAGGCACACTGATAAAATTTCTGCGGAATTTTCTAGTTATTATTATTATTATTATTCTTCATCTTCCGCCAAATTTCGTCCGTCCGTAAGTCGAGCGTTGCCAACACGCGCAAACACAATACACGAAGCGTGGGTATTGATCGGGAATGGTGTGCTCGGAAGTTTCTACCAGATTTGCCGCGTGGTTTTCCCGAAATCGGCAAAAAACCGGCAAAATCTTCCCATTGACTTGAATGGGAAAAGTTCGGGAAAACTATCAACATTGCTAAAAACCGCCCTTCTTTGGGACCGTGCTGTGTCGCCATACTTTAACGTAGAAAGATGATTAAAAGGTTAAACCAAAGACAAGACTTTGGCGTTTATTGGGCTGAATGGGCGTTCAGATATCAAGCACGGTTTCTCCCAAATCACAGTTTACGTATCGTCCCGTTTTCAGACGTCTCAGATTTTCCAATGTGTGTGTATGTGGTGGAATGTTCAGAGCTAGAGTGGAGGACAGAGTGGGAGGCTGGAGGACGGATATCTGGAAGTTTCTCAAACTAATGTCTCTCTCTCCTCCAGTTTTAACTCTTCAGACTTTATTATTGGTCAAAATGTAGGAAATCTTGTTCGGTCGCAGACGTGTAACTATGGAGTCTATCGGACTTAAATTGTGGGCTGTGATCTACCAACTGTCGACGAAACTATGAAAAAACTGGCAGCTGGAGGACGATTTAATGACTTTTTCCCCAAACAAATGTCCCTCTGTCCTCCAGTTTTACGTCTTCAGACATCATAGTTGGTCAAAATGTAGAAAATCTTGTGCTGATCGCAGACGTGTAACTATGGAGTCGGTCGGACTTAAAGTTTTCGCGCTAGCGAACCAACTGCTGACTTATAACAGAAAAAAAACCCACTCTGGCCTCTTCTCTGAGGAAATCACCATAGCAACAGGTCCTGACACTGAGAGGACAGAGGGGGGGGCCCTTTCAAATGTTCGAAATTAGTGCGATTTTGGCCATTTCCACGTGTCGTACTTTAACGAACTCCTCCTAGAGCTTTCATCCAATCAACTTCCAAATTGGTGTGTGTCATCTTAAGATGTTAACGATGAAAAGTTATTGAAAGAAATTTTTTTCGTCGAACGGTGTGGCCGTGGCGGGGCGGCCATTTTGTGCGATTTGCCACCAAAACAATATTAAGAAAATTGAGCCCCTGCACTACGTTTAACGTAGACTCACGAAACTTGGTCCACATATGTATCGTGGCAGGACGGACATAAAACTCAATTGTAGCCCCCCCCTAAACCCAACAGGAAGTCTACCATTTTGTATTGAATGTTCGAAAATAGTGTGATTTTGGCCATTTCCACGTGTCGTACTTTAACGAACTCCTCCTAGAGCTTTCATCCGATCAACTTCAAACTTGGTGTGTGTCATCTTAACATGTTAACGATGAAAAGTTATTGAAAGAAAATTTTTTCGTCGAACGGTGTGGCCGTGGCGGGGCGGCCATTATTAGGTTTTATTGCTATGCGGATGTGCCCCAATAGCAGGCACACTGATAAAATTTCTGCGGAATTTTCTAGTTCAGTGTGCCGAGGTGCTGCAATAGCAGCACCTCGGCACAATGACTATTATTGCTCATACTTATTATTATTTCTTATTCTTAATCTTCCGCCAAATTTCGTCCGTCCGTAAGTCCCGAAGCGTTGCCAACACGCGCAAACACAATACACCGAAACGTGCGTAATGATCGGGAATGGTGTGCTCGGAAGTTTCTACCAGATTTGCCGCGCGGTTTTCCCGAAATCGGCAAAAAATCGGCAAAATTTTCCCATTGACTTGAATGGGAAAAGTTCGGCAAAACTCTCAACATCGCTCAAAACGCCCCCTCTTTGGGACCGTGCTGTGTCGCCATACTTTAACGTAGAAACATGATTAAAAGGTTAAACCGAAGACAAGACTTTGGCGATTATTGGGCTGAATGGGCTTTCAGATATCAAGCACGGTTTCTCCCAAATCACAGTTTACGTATCGTCCCGTTTTCAGACCGGCTCAGATTTTCCAATGTGTGTGTATGTGGTGGAATGTTCAGAGCTAGAGTGGAGGACAGAGTGGGGGGCTGGAGGACGGATATCTGGAAGTTTCTCAAACTAATGTCTCTCTCTCCTCCAGTTTTAACTCTTCAGACTTCATTATTGGTCAAAATGTAGGAAATCTTGTTCCGGTCGCAGACGTGTAACTATGGAGTCTATCGGACTTAAATTGTGGGCTGTGATCTACCAACTGTCGACGAAACTATGAAAAAACTGGCAGCTGGAGGACGATTTAATGACATTTTCCCCAAACAAATGTCTCTCTGTCCTCCAGTTTTACGTCTTCAGACATCATAGTTGGTCAACATGTAGAAAATCTTGTGCTGATCGCAGACGTGTAACTATGGAGTCTGTCGGACGTAAAGTTTTCGCGCTAGCGAACCAACTGCTGACTTATAACAGAAAAAAAACCCACTCTGGCCTCTTCTCTGAGGAAATCACCATAGCAACAGGCCCTGACACTGAGAGGACAGAGGGGGGGGCCCTTTCAAATGTTCGAAATTAGTGCGATTTTGGCCATTTCCACGTGTCGTACTTTAACGAACTCCTCCTAGAGCTTTCATCCGATCAACTTCAAACTTGGTGTGTGTCATCTTAACATGTTAACGATGAAAAGTTATTAAAAGAAAAACTTTTCGTCATACGGTGCGGAAGTGGCATGGCAGCCATTATTAGGTTTTATTGCTATGCGGATGTGCCCCAATAGCAGGCACACTGATAAAATTTCTGCGGAATTTTCTAGTTATTATTATTATTATTATTCTTCATCTTCCGCCAAATTTCGTCCGTCCGTAAGTCGCGAAGCGTTGCCAACACGCGCAAACACAATACACCGAAACGTGGGTATTGATCGGGAATGGTGTGCTCGGAAGTTTCTACCAGATTTGCCGCGTGGTTTTCCCGAAATCGGCAAAAAACCGGCAAAATCTTCCCATTGACTTGAATGGGAAAAGTTCGGGAAAACTATCAACATTGCTAAAAACCGCCCTTCTTTGGGACCGTGCTGTGTCGCCATACTTTAACGTAGAAAGATGATTAAAAGGTTAAACCAAAGACAAGACTTTGGCGTTTATTGGGCTGAATGGGCGTTCAGATATCAAGCACGGTTTCTCCCAAATCACAGTTTACGTATCGTCCCGTTTTCAGACGTCTCAGATTTTCCAATGTGTGTGTATGTGGTGGAATGTTCAGAGCTAGAGTGGAGGACAGAGTGGGGGCTGGAGGACGGATATCTGGAAGTTTCTCAAACTAATGTCTCTCTCTCCTCCAGTTTTAACTCTTCAGACTTTATTATTGGTCAAAATGTAGGAAATCTTGTTCCGGTCGCAGACGTGTAACTATGGAGTCTATCGGACTTAAATTGTGGGCTGTGATCTACCAACTGTCGACGAAACTATGAAAAAACTGGCAGCTGGAGGACGATTTAATGACTTTTTCCCCAAACAAATGTCCCTCTGTCCTCCAGTTTTACGTCTTCAGACATCATAGTTGGTCAAAATGTAGAAAATCTTGTGCTGATCGCAGACGTGTAACTATGGAGTCTGTCGGACTTAAAGTTTTCGCGCGAACCAACTGCTGACTTATAACAGAAAAAAACCCACTCTGGCCTCTTCTCTGAGGAAATCACCATAGCAACAGGCCCTGACACTGAGAGGACAGAGGGGGCCCTTTCAAATGTTCGAAATTAGTGCGATTTTGGCCATTTCCACGTGTCGTACTTTAACGAACTCCTCCTAGAGCTTTCATCCAATCAACTTCCAACTTGGTGTGTGTCATCTTAAGATGTTAACGATGAAAAGTTATTGAAAGAAATTTTTTTCGTCGAGCGGTGTGGCCGTGGCAGGGCGGCCATTTTGTGCGATTTGCCACCAAAACAATAATAAGAAAATTGAGCCCCTGCACTACGTTTAACGTAGACTCACGAAACTTGGTCCACATATGTAGCATGGCAGGACGGACATAAAACTCCATTGTAGCCCCCCCCTAAACCCAACAGGAAGTCTACCATTTTGTATTGAATGTTCGAAATTAGTGCGATTTTGGCCATTTCCACGTGTCGTACTTTAACGAACTCCTCCTAGAGCTTTCATCCGATCAACTTCAAACTTGGTGTGTGTCATCTTAACATGTTAACGATGAAAAGTTATTGAAAGAAAATTTTTTCGTCGAACGGTGTGGCCGTGGCGGGGCGGCCATTATTAGGTTTTATTGCTAGTCGGATGTGCCCCAATAGCAGGCACACTGATAAAATTTCTGCGGAATTTTCTAGTTATTATTATTATTCTTTTTCATCTTCCGCCACATTTTTGTCCGTCCGTAAGTCCCGAAGCGTTGCCAACACGCGCAAACACAATACACGAAAGTGGGTATTGATCGGGAATGGTGTGCTCGGAAGTTTTAACCAGATTTGCAGCGGTTTTCCCGAAATCGGCAAAAAACCAGCAAAATTTTCCCATTGACTTGAATGGGAAAAGTTCGGAAAACTCTCAACATCGCTCAAAATGCCCCCTCTTTGGGACCGTGCTGTGTCGCCATACTTTAACGTAGAAACATGATTAAAAGGTTAAACCGAAGACAAGACTTTGGCGTTTATTGGGCTGAATGGGCGTTCAGATATCAAGCACGGTTTCTCCCAAATCACAGTTTACGTATCGTCCCGTTTTCAGACGTCTCAGATTTTCCAATGTGTGTGTATGTGGTGGAATGTTCAGAGCTAGAGTGGAGGACAGAGTGGGGAGCTGGAGGACGGATATCTGGAAGTTTCTCAAACTAATGTCTCTCTCTCCTCCAGTTTTAACTCTTCAGACTTCATTATTGGTCAAAATGTAGGAAATCTTGTTCGGTCGCAGACGTGTAACTATGGAGTCTATCGGACTTAAATTGTGGGCTGTGATCTACCAACTGTCGACGAAACTATGAAAAAACTGGCAGCTGGAGGACGATTTAATGACATTTTCCCCAAACAAATGTCTCTCTCTCCTCCAGTTTTACGTCTTCAGACATCATAGTTGGTCAAAATGTAGAAAATCTTGTTCTGATCGCAGACGTGTAACTATGGAGTCTGTCGGACGTAAGGTTTTCGCGCTAGGCTCACCAACTGCTGACTTATAACAGAAAAAAACCCCACTCTGGCCCCTTCTCTGAGGAAATCACCATAGCAACAGGCCCTGACACTGAGAGGACAGAGGGGGGGGCCCTTTCAAATGTTCGAAATTAGTGCGATTTTGGCCATTTCCACGTGTCGTACTTTAACGAACTCCTCCTAGAGCTTTCATCCAATCAACTTCCAACTTGGTGTGTGTCATCTTAAGATGTTAACGATGAAAAGTTATTGAAAGAAATTTTTTCGTCAAGCGGTGTGGCCGTGGCGGGCGGCCATTTTGTGCGATCGCCACCAAAACAATATTATGAAAATTGAGCCCCTGCACTACGTTTAACGTAGACTCACGAAACTTGGTCCACATATGTAGCATGGCAGGACGGACATAAAACTCCATTGTAGCCCCCCCCTAAACCCAACAGGAAGTCCGCCATTTTGTATTGAATGTTCGAAATTAGTGCGATTTTGGCCATTTCCACGTGTCGTACTTTAACGAACTCCTCCTAGAGCTTTCATCCGATCAACTTCAAACTTGGTGTGTGTCATCTTAAGATGTTAACGATGAAAAGTTATTGAAAGAAAAATTTTTCGTCGAACGGTGTGGCCGTGGCGGGGCGGCCATTATTAGGTTTTATTGCTAGTCGGATGTGCCCCAATAGCAGGCACACTGATAAAATTTCTGCGGAATTTTCTAGTTATTATTATTTCTTATTCTTAATCTTCCGCCAAATTTCGTCCGTCCGTAAGTCCCGAAGCGTTGCCAACACGCGCAAACACAATACACCGAAACGTGGGTAATGATCGGGAATGGTGTGCTCGGAAGTTTCTACCAGATTTGCCGCGCGGTTTTCCCGAAATCGGCAAAAAACCGGCAAAATCTTCCCATTGACTTGAATGGGAAAAGTTCGGGAAAACTCTCAACATCGCTAAAAACCGCCCCTCTTTGGGACCGTGCTGTGTCGCCATACTTTAACGTAGAAACATGATTAAAAGGTTAAACCGAAGACAAGACTTTGGCGTTTATTGGGCTGAATGGGCGTTCAGATATCAAGCACGGTTTCTCCCAAATCACAGTTTACGTATCGTCCCGTTTTCAGACGTCTCAGATTTTCCAATGTGTGTGTATGTGGTGGAATGTTCAGAGCTAGAGTGGAGGACAGAGTGGGGGGCTGGAGGACGGATATCTGGAAGTTTCTCAAACTAATGTCTCTCTCTCCTCCAGTTTTAACTCTTCAGACTTCATTATTGGTCAAAATGTAGGAAATCTTGTTCGGTCGCAGACGTGTAACTATGGAGTCTATCGGACTTAAATTGTGGGCTGTGATCTACCAACTGTCGACAAAACTATGAAAAAACTGTCAGCTGGAGGACGATTTAATGACTTTTTCCCCAAACAAATGTCTCTCTGTCCTCCAGTTTTACGTCTTCAGACATCATAGTTGGTCAAAATGTAGAAAATCTTGTGCTGATCGCAGACGTGTAACTATGGAGTCTGTCGGACTTAAAGTTTTCGCGCTAGCGAACCAACTGCTGACTTATAACAGAAAAAAAACCCACTCTGGCCTCTTCTCTGAGGAAATCACCATAGCAACAGGTCCTGACACTGAGAGGACAGAGGGAGGGGCTGCAGGACGGATCTATGAAGGTTTTCCCAAACTAATGTCTCTCTCTCCTCCAGTTTTAACTCTTCAGACTTCATTATTGGTCAAAATGTAGGAAATCTTGTTCCGGTCGCAGACGTGTAACTATGGAGTCTATCGGACTTAAATTGTGGGCTGTGATCTACCAACTGTCGCGAAACTATGAAAAAACTGCAAATGGAGGACGATTTACTATTTTTACCCAAACAAATGTCTCTCTCTCCTCCAGTTTTACGTCTTCAGACATCATAGTTGGTCAACATGTAGAAAATCTTGTGCTGATCGCAGACGTGTAACTATGGAGTCTGTCGGACGTAAAGTTTTTGCGCTAGCGAACCAACTGCTGACTTATAACAGAAAAAAAAACCACTCTGGCCTCTTCTCTGAGGAAATCACCATAGCAACAGGCCCTGACACTGAGAGGACAGAGGGGGGGGCCCTTCAAATGTTCGAAATTAGTGCGATTTTGGCCATTTCCACGTGTCGTACTTTAACGAACTCCTCCTAGAGCTTTCATCCAATCAACTTCCAACTTGGTGTGTGTCATCTTAAGATGTTAACGATGAAAAGTTATTGAAAGAAATTTTTTTCGTCGACGGTGTGCCCGTGGCGGGGCGGCCATTTTGTGCGATTCGCCACCAAAACAATATTATGAAAATTGAGCCCCTGCACTACGTTTAACGTAGACTCACGAAACTTGGTCCACATATGTAGCATGGCAGGACGGACATAAAACTCCATTGTAGCCCCCCCCTAAACCCAACAGGAAGTCCACCATTTTGTATTGAATGTTCGAAATTAGTGCGATTTTGGCCATTTCCACGTGTCGTACTTTAACGAACTCCTCCTAGAGCTTTCATCCGATCAACTTCCAACTTGGTGTGTGTCATCTTAAGATGTTAACGATGAAAAGTTATTGAAAGAAAAATTTTCGTCGAGCGGTGTGGCCGTGGCGGGCGGCCATTTTGTGCGATTCGCCACCAAAACAATATTATGAAAATTGAGCCCCTGCACTACGTTTAACGTAGACTCACGAAACTTGGTCCACATATGTAGCATGGCAGGACGGACATAAAACTCCATTGTAGCCCCCCCCTAAACCCAACAGGAAGTCCACCATTTTGTATTGAATGTTTGAAATTAGTGCGATTTTGGCCATTTCCACGTGTCATACTTTAACGAACTCCTCCTAGAGCTTTCATCAAATCAACTTCAAACTTGGTGTGTGTCATCTTAAGATGTTAACGATGAAAAGTTATTAAAAGAAAAACTTTTCGTCATACGGTGTGGGCGTGGCATGGCAGCCATTATTAGGTTTTATTGCTATGCGGATGTGCCCCAATAGCAGGCACACTGATAAAATTTCTGCGGAATTTTCTAGTTATTATTATTATTATTATTCCGTCCGTTTTTTGTCCAACGATAAGTCTCGAAGCGTTGCCAACACGCGCAAACCCAATACACCGAAACGTGGGTAATGATCGGGAATGGTGTGCTCGGAAGTTTCAACCAGATTTGCAGCGGTTTTCCCGAAATCGGCAAAAATACGGCAAAAATGACCCATAGACATGAATGGGAAATGTTCGGAGATGGCTCAACATCGCTCAAACCCCCTCTTTGGGACCGTGCTGTGTCGCCATACTTTAACGTAGAAACATGATTAAAAGGTTAAACCGAAGACAAGACTTTGGCGTTTATTGGGCTGAATGGGCGTTCAGATATCAATCACGGTTTCTCCCAAATCACAGTTTACGTATCGTCCCGTTTTCAGACGTCTCAGATTTTCCAATGTGTGTGTATGTGGTGGAATGTCAGAGCTAGAGTGGAGGACAGAGTGGGGAGCTGGAGGACGGATATCTGGAAGTTTCTCAAACTAATGTCTCTCTCTCCTCCAGTTTTAAATCTTCAGACTTCATTATTGGTCAAAATGTAGGAAATCTTGTTCGGTCGCAGACGTGTAACTATGGAGTCTATCGGACTTAAATTGTGGGCTGTGATCTACCAACTGTCGACGAAACTATGAAAAAACTGGCAGCTGGAGGACGATTTAATGACATTTTCCCCAAACAAATGTCTCTCTGTCCTCCAGTTTTACGTCTTCAGACATCATAGTTGGTCAAAATGTAGAAAATCTTGTGCTGATCGCAGACGTGTAACTATGGAGTCTGTCGGACGTAAAGTTTTCGCGCTAGCGAACCAACTGCTGACTTATAACAGAAAAAAAACCCACTCTGGCCTCTTCTCTGAGGAAATCACCATAGCAACAGGCCCTGACACTGAGAGGACAGAGGGGGGGGCCCTTTCAAATGTTCGAAATTAGTGTGATTTTGGCCATTTCCACGTGTCGTACTTTAACGAACTCCTCCTAGAGCTTTCATCCGATCAACTTCAAACTTGGTGTGTGTCATCTTAAGATGTTAACGATGAAAAGTTATTGAAAGAAAAAATTTTCGTTGAACGGTGTGGCCGTGGCGGGGCGGCCATTTTGTGCGATTCACCACCAAAACAATATTATGAAAATTGAGCCCCTGCACTACGTTTAACGTAGACTCACGAAACTTGGTCCACATATGTAGCATGGCAGGGCGGACATAAAACTCCATTGTAGCCCCCCCCTAAACCCAACAGGAAGTCCACCATTTTGTATTGAATGTTAGAAATTAGTGCGATTTTGGCCATTTCCACGTGTCGTACTTTAACGAACTCCTCCTAGAGCTTTCATCCAATCAACTTCAAACTTGGTGTGTGTCATCTTAACATGTTAACGATGAAAAGTTATTGAAAGAAAATTTTTCGTCGAGCGGTGTGGCCGTGGCGGGCGGCCATTATTAGGTTTTATTGCTAGTCGGATGTGCCCCAATAGCAGGCACACTGATAAAATTTCTGCGGAATTTTCTAGTTCAGTGTGCAGGTGCTGCAATAGCAGCACTCGGCACAATGACTATTATTGCTCATACTTATTATTATTCCGTCCGTTTTTGTCCAACGATAAGTCCGAAGCGTTGCCAACACGCAAACCCAATACACCAAACGTGGGTAATGATCGGGAATGGTGTGCTCGGAAGTTTCAACCAGATTTGCAGCGGTTTTCCCGAAATCGGCAAAATACGGCAAAAATGACCCATTGACTTGAATGGGAAATGTTCGGAAATGGCTCAACATCGCTCAAACGCCCCCTCTTTGGGACCGTGCTGTGTCGCCATACTTTAACGTAGAAACATGATTAAAAGGTTAAACCGAAGACAAGACTTTGGCGTTTATTGGGCTGAATGGGCGTTCAGATATCAAGCACGGTTTCTCCCAAATCACAGTTTACGTATCGTCCCGTTTTCAGACCGGCTCAGATTTTCCAATGTGTGTGTATGTGGTGGAATGTCAGAGCTAGAGTGGAGGACAGAGTGGGGAGCTGGAGGACGGATATCTGGAAGTTTCTCAAACTAATGTCTCTCTCTCCTCCAGTTTTAACTCTTCAGACTTCATTATTGGTCAAAATGTAGGAAATCTTGTTCCGGTCGCAGACATGTAACTATGGAGTCTATCGGACTTAAATTGTGGGCTGTGATCTACCAACTGTCGACGAAACTATGAAAAAACTGGCAGCTGGAGGACGATTTAATGACATTTTCCCCAAACAAATGTCTCTCTGTCCTCCAGTTTTACGTCTTCAGACATCATAGTTGGTCAAAATGTAGAAAATCTTGTGCTGATCGCAGACGTGTAACTATGGAGTCTGTCGGACGTAAAGTTTTCGCGCTAGCGAACCAACTGCTGACTTATAACAGAAAAAAACCCACTCTGGCCTCTTCTCTGAGGAAATCACCATAGCAACAGGCCCTGACACTGAGAGGACAGAGGGGGGGGCCCTTTCAAATGTTCGAAATTAGTGCGATTTTGGCCATTTCCACGTGTCGTACTTTAACGAACTCCTCCTAGAGCTTTCATCCGATCAACTTCAAACTTGGTGTGTGTCATCTTAAGATGTTAACGATGAAAAGTTATTGAAAGAAAATTTTTCGTCGAGCGGTGTGGCCGTGGCGGGCGGCCATTTTGTGCGATTCGCCACCAAAACAATATTATGAAAATTGAGCCCCTGCACTACGTTTAACGTAGACTCACGAAACTTGGTCCACATATGTAGCATGGCAGGACGGACATAAAACTCCATTGTAGCCCCCTAAACCCAACAGGAAGTCCGCCATTTTGTATTGAATGTTCGAAATTAGTGCGATTTTGGCCATTTCCACGTGTCGTACTTTAACGAACTCCTCCTAGAGCTTTCATCCGATCAACTTCAAACTTGGTGTGTGTCATCTTAAGATGTTAACGATGAAAAGTTATTGAAAGAAAAATTTTCGTCGACGGTGTGGGCGTATGGGCGGCCATTATTAGCTTTTATTGCTATGCGGATGTGCCCCAATAGCAGGCACACTGATAAAATTTCTGCGGAATTTTCTAGTTCAGTGTGCCGAGGTGCTGCAATAGCAGCACTGCACAATGACTATTATTGCTCATACTTATTATTATTCAGTGTGCGAGGTACTGCAATAGCAGTACTGCACAATGACTATTATTGCTCATACTTATTATTCAGTGTGCCGAGGTGCTGCAATAGCAGCACAATGACTATTATTGCTCATACTTATTCAGTGTGCCGAGGTGCTGCAATAGCAGCACAATGACTATTATTGCTCATACTTATTATTATTATTATTCTTTTTCATCTTCCGCCACATTTTTGTCCGTCCGTAAGTCCCGAAGCGTTGCCAACACGCGCAAACACAATACACCGAAACGTGGGTATTGATCGGGAATGGTGTGCTCGGAAGTTTTAACCAGATTTGCGCGGTTTTCCGAAATCGGCAAAAACCAGCAAAATTTTCCCATTGACTTGAATGGGAAAAGTTCGGAAAACTCTCAACATCGCTCAAAACGCCCCCTCTTTGGGACCGTGCTGTGTCGCCATACTTTAACGTAGAAACATGATTAAAAGGTTAAACCGAAGACAAGACTTTGGCGTTTATTGGGCTGAATGGGCGTTCAGATATCAAGCACGGTTTCTCCCAAATCACAGTTTACGTATCGTCCCGTTTTCAGACGTCTCAGATTTTCCAATGTGTGTGTATGTGGTGGAATGTTCAGAGCTAGAGTGGAGGACAGAGTGGGGAGCTGGAGGACGGATATCTGGAAGTTTCTCAAACTAATGTCTCTCTCTCCTCCAGTTTTAACTCTTCAGACTTCATTATTGGTCAAAATGTAGGAAATCTTGTTCCGGTCGCAGACGTGTAACTATGGAGTCTATCGGACTTAAATTGTGGGCTGTGATCTACCAACTGTCGGCGAAACTATGAAAAAACTGGGAGCTGGAGGACGATTTAATGACATTTTCCCCAAACAAATGTCTCTCTGTCCTCCAGTTTTACGTCTTCAGACATCATAGTTGGTCAAAATGTAGAAAATCTTGTGCCGATCGCAGACGTGTAACTATGGAGTCTGTCGGACGTAAAGTTTTCGCGCTAGGCTCACCAACTGCTGACTTGTAACAGAAAAAAAACCCACTCTGGCCTCTTCTCTGAGGAAATCACCATAGCAACAGGCCCTGACACTGAGAGGACAGAGGGGGGGGCCCTTTCGAATGTTCGAAATTAGTGCGATTTTGGCCATTTCCACGTGTCGTACTTTAACGAACTCCTCCTAGAGCTTTCATCCAATCAACTTCCAACTTGGTGTGTGTCATCTTAAGATGTTAACGATGAAAAGTTATTGAAAGAAATTTTTTCGTCGAACGGTGTGGCCGTGGCGGGGCGGCCATTTTGTGCGATTCGCCACCAAAACAATATTATGAAAATTGAGCCCCTGCACTACGTTTAACGTAGACTCACGAAACTTGGTCCACATATGTAGCATGGCAGGACGGACATAAAACTCCATTGTAGCCCCCTAAACCCAACAGGAAGTCCGCCATTTTGTATTGAATGTTCGAAATTAGTGCGATTTTGGCCATTTCCACGTGTCGTACTTTAACGAACTCCTCCTAGAGCTTTCATCCGATCAACTTCAAACTTGGTGTGTGTCATCTTAAGATGTTAACGATGAAAAGTTATTGAAAGAAAATTTTTCGTCGAACGGTGTGGCCGTGGCGGGCGGCCATTATTAGGTTTTATTGCTATCGGATGTGCCCCAATAGCAGGCACACTGATAAAATTTCTGCGGAATTTTCTAGTTCAGTGTGCCGAGTGCTGCAATAGCAGCACTCGGCACTATTATTGCTCATACTTATTATTATTATTATTATTCTTCATCTTCCGCCAAATTTCGTCCGTCCGTAAGTCCCAAGCGTTGCCAACACGCGCAAACACAATACACCGAAACGTGGGTAATGATCGGGAATGGTGTGCTCGGAAGTTTCTACCAGATTTGCGCGCGGTTTTCCCGAAATCGGCAAAAAACGGCAAAATCTTCCCATTGACTTGAATGGGAAATGTTGGAAAACTCTCAACATCGCTCAAAACGCCCCTCTTTGGGACCGTGCTGTGTCGCCATACTTTAACGTAGAAACATGATTAAAAGGTTAAACCGAAGACAAGACTTTGGCGTTTATTGGGCTGAATGGGCGTTCAGATATCAAGCACGGTTTCTCCCAAATCACAGTTTACGTATCGTCCCGTTTTCAGACGTCTCAGATTTTCCAATGTGTGTGTATGTGGTGGAATGTTCAGAGCTAGAGTGGAGGACAGAGTGGGGAGCTGGAGGACGGATATCTGGAAGTTTCTCAAACTAATGTCTCTCTCTCCTCCAGTTTTAACTCTTCAGACTTCATTATTGGTCAAAATGTAGGAAATCTTGTTCGGTCGCAGACGTGTAACTATGGAGTCTATCGGACTTAAATTGTGGGCTGTGATCTACCAACTGTCGACGAAACTATGAAAAAACTGGCAGCTGGAGGACGATTTAATGACATTTTCCCCAAACAAATGTCTCTCTGTCCTCCAGTTTTACGTCTTCAGACATCATAGTTGGTCAAAATGTAGAAAATCTTGTGCTGATCGCAGACGTGTAACTATGGAGTCTGTCGGACTTAAAGTTTTCGCGCTAGCGAACCAACTGCTGACTTATAACAGAAAAAAAACCCACTCTGGCCTCTTCTCTGAGGAAATCACCATAGCAACAGGTCCTGACACTGAGAGGACAGAGGGGGCTGCAGGACGGATCTATGAAGGTTTTCCCAAACTAATGTCTCTCTCTCCTCCAGTTTTAACTCTTCAGACTTCATTATTGGTCAAAATGTAGGAAATCTTGTTCCGGTCGCAGACGTGTAACTATGGAGTCTATCGGACTTAAATTGTGGGCTGTGATCTACCAACTGTCGACGAAACTATGAAAAAACTGGCAGCTGGAGGACGATTTAATGAATTTTCCCCAAACAAATGTCTCTCTGTCCTCCAGTTTTACGTCTTCAGACATCATAGTTGGTCAAAATGTAGAAAATCTTGTGCTGATCGCAGACGTGTAACTATGGAGTCTGTCGGACGTAAAGTTTTCGCTAGCGAACCAACTGCTGACTTATAACAGAAAAAAACCCACTCTGGCCTCTTCTCTGAGGAAATCACCATAGCAACAGGCCCTGACACTGAGAGGACAGAGGGGGCCCTTTCAAATGTTCGAAATTAGTGCGATTTTGGCCATTTCCACGTGTCGTACTTTAACGAACTCCTCCTAGAGCTTTCATCCAATCAACTTCCAACTTGGTGTGTGTCATCTTAAGATGTTAACGATGAAAAGTTATTGAAAGAAATTTTTCGTCGAGCGGTGTGGCCGTGGCGGGCGGCCATTTTGTGCGATTCGCCACCAAAACAATATTATGAAAATTGAGCCCCTGCACTACGTTTAACGTAGACTCACGAAACTTGGTCCACATATGTAGCATGGCAGGACGGACATAAAACTCCATTGTAGCCCCCTAAACCCAACAGGAAGTCCGCCATTTTGTATTGAATGTTCGAAATTAGTGCGATTTTGGCCATTTCCACGTGTCGTACTTTAACGAACTCCTCCTAGAGCTTTCATCCGATCAACTTCAAACTTGGTGTGTGTCATCTTAAGATGTTAACGATGAAAAGTTATTGAAAGAAAAATTTTCGTCAACGGTGTGGGCGTGGCGGGCGGCCATTATTAGCTTTTATTGCTATGCGGATGTGCCCCAATAGCAGGCACACTGATAAAATTTCTGCGGAATTTTCTAGTTATTATTATTATTTCTTATTCTTAATCTTCCGCCAAATTTCGTCCGTCCGTAAGTCGAGCGTTGCCAACACGCGCAAACACAATACACGAAGCGTGGGTAATGATCGGGAATGGTGTGCTCGGAAGTTTCTACCAGATTTGCAGCGGTTTTCCCGAAATCGGCAAAAACCGGCAAAATCTTCCCATTGACTTGAATGGGAAAAGTTCGGGAAAACTCTCAACATCGCTCAACGCCCCCTCTTTGGGACCGTGCTGTGTCGCCATACTTTAACGTAGAAACATGATTAAAAGGTTAAACCGAAGACAAGACTTTGGCGTTTATTGGGCTGAATGGGCGTTCAGATATCAAGCACGGTTTCTCCCAAATCACAGTTTACGTATCGTCCCGTTTTCAGACCGTCTCAGATTTTCCAATGTGTGTGTATGTGGTGGAATGTTCAGAGCTAGAGTGGAGGACAGAGTGGGGAGCTGGAGGACGGATATCTGGAAGTTTCTCAAACTAATGTCTCTCTCTCCTCCAGTTTTAACTCTTCAGACTTCATTATTGGTCAAAATGTAGGAAATCTTGTTCGGTCGCAGACGTGTAACTATGGAGTCTATCGGACTTAAATTGTGGGCTGTGATCTACCAACTGTCGACGAAACTATGAAAAAACTGGCAGCTGGAGGACGATTTAATGACATTTTCCCCAAACAAATGTCTCTCTGTCCTCCAGTTTTACGTCTTCAGACATCATAGTTGGTCAAAATGTAGAAAATCTTGTGCTGATCGCAGACGTGTAACTATGGAGTCTGTCGGACGTAAGGTTTTCGCGCTAGGCTCACCAACTGCTGACTTATAACAGAAAAAAAACCCACTCTGGCCCCTTCTCTGAGGAAATCACCATAGCAACAGGCCCTGACACTGAGAGGACAGAGGGGGGGGCCCTTTCAAATGTTCGAAATTAGTGCGATTTTGGCCATTTCCACGTGTCGTACTTTAACGAACTCCTCCTAGAGCTTTCATCCGATCAACTTCAAACTTGGTGTGTGTCATCTTAAGATGTTAACGATGAAAAGTTATTGAAAGAAAAATTTTCGTCGAGCGGTGTGGCCGTGGCGGGCGGCCATTTTGTGCGATTCGCCGCCAAAACAATATTAAGAAAATTGAGCCCCTGCACTACGTTTAACGTAGACTCACGAAACTTGGTCCACATATGTAGCATGGCAGGACGGACATAAAACTCCATTGTAGCCCCCCCCTAAACCCAACAGGAAGTCCGCCATTTTGTATTGAATGTTTGAAATTAGTGCGATTTTGGCCATTTCCACGTGTCGTACTTTAACGAACTCCTCCTAGAGCTTTCATCCAATCAACTTCCAACTTGGTGTGTGTCATCTTAAGATGTTAACGATGAAAAGTTATTGAAAGAAATTTTTCGTCGAACGGTGTGGCCGTGGCGGGGCGGCCATTTTGTGCGATTCGCCACCAAAACAATATTATGAAAATTGAGCCCCTGCACTACGTTTAACGTAGACTCACGAAACTTGGTCCACATATGTAGCATGGCAGGGCGGACATAAAACTCCATTGTAGCCCCCCCCTAAACCCAACAGGAAGTCCGCCATTTTGTATTGAATGTTCGAAATTAGTGCGATTTTGGCCATTTCCACGTGTCGTACTTTAACGAACTCCTCCTAGAGCTTTCATCCGATCAACTTCAAACTTGGTGTGTGTCATCTTAAGATGTTAACGATGAAAAGTTATTGAAAGAAAAAATTTTCGTCGTACGGTGTGGGCGTGGCGGGGCGGCCATTATTAGCTTTTATTGCTATGCGGATGTGCCCCAATAGCAGGCACACTGATAAAATTTCTGCGGAATTTTCTAGTTATTATTATTATTATTCCGTCCGTTTTTTGTCCAACGATAAGTCTCGAAGCGTTGCCAACACGCGCAAACCCAATACACCGAAACGTGGGTAATGATCGGGAATGGTGTGCTCGGAAGTTTCAACCAGATTTGCAGCGGTTTTCCCGAAATCGGCAAAAAACGGCAAAAAATTCCCATTGACTTGAATGGGAAATGTTCGGAAAACTCTCAACATCGCTCAAAACCCCCTCTTTGGGACCGTGCTGTGTCGCCATACTTTAACGTAGAAACATGATTAAAAGGTTAAACCGAAGACAAGACTTTGGCGTTTATTGGGCTGAATGGGCGTTCAGATATCAAGCACGGTTTCTCCCAAATCACAGTTTACGTATCGTCCCGTTTTCAGACGTCTCAGATTTTCCAATGTGTGTGTATGTGGTGGAATGTTCAGAGCTAGAGTGGAGGACAGAGTGGGGGCTGGAGGACGGATATCTGGAAGTTTCTCAAACTAATGTCTCTCTCTCCTCCAGTTTTAACTCTTCAGACTTCATTATTGGTCAAAATGTAGGAAATCTTGTTCGGTCGCAGACGTGTAACTATGGAGTCTATCGGACTTAAATTGTGGGCTGTGATCTACCAACTGTCGACGAAACTATGAAAAAACTGGCAGCTGGAGGACGATTTAATGACATTTTCCCCAAACAAATGTCTCTCTGTCCTCCAGTTTTACGTCTTCAGACATCATAGTTGGTCAAAATGTAGAAAATCTTGTGCTGATCGCAGACGTGTAACTATGGAGTCTGTCGGACGTAAAGTTTTCGCTAGCGAACCAACTGCTGACTTATAACAGAAAAAAACCCACTCTGGCCTCTTCTCTGAGGAAATCACCATAGCAACAGGCCCTGACACTGAGAGGACAGAGGGGGCCCTTTCAAATGTTCGAAATTAGTGCGATTTTGGCCATTTCCACGTGTCGTACTTTAACGAACTCCTCCTAGAGCTTTCATCCGATCAACTTCAAACTTGGTGTGTGTCATCTTAAGATGTTAACGATGAAAAGTTATTGAAAGAAAATTTTTCGTCGAGCGGTGTGGCCGTGGCGGGCGGCCATTTTGTGCGATTCACCACCAAAACAATATTATGAAAATTGAGCCCCTGCACTACGTTTAACGTAGACTCACGAAACTTGGTCCACATATGTAGCATGGCAGGACGGACATAAAACTCCATTGTAGCCCCCTAAACCCAACAGGAAGTCCGCCATTTTGTATTGAATGTTCGAAATTAGTGCGATTTTGGCCATTTCCACGTGTCGTACTTTAACGAACTCCTCCTAGAGCTTTCATCCGATCAACTTCAAACTTGGTGTGTGTCATCTTAAGATGTTAACGATGAAAAGTTATTAAAAGAAAAACTTTTCGTCATACGGTGTGGGCGTGGCATGGCAGCCATTATTAGGTTTTATTGCTATGCGGATGTGCCCCAATAGCAGGCACACTGATAAAATTTCTGCGGAATTTTCTAGTTCAGTGTGCCGGTGCTGCAATAGCAGCACTGGCACAATGACTATTATTGCTCATACTTATTATTATTATTATTTCTTATTCTCCATCTTCCGCCAAATTTCGTCCGTCCGTAAGTCACGAAGCGTTGCCAACACGCGCAAACACAATACACCGAAACGTGGGTAATGATCGGGAATGGTGTGCTCGGAAGTTTCTACCAGATTTGCCGCGCGGTTTTCCCGAAATCGGCAAAAAACCGGCAAAATCTTCCCATTGACTTGAATGGGAAAAGTTCGGAAAACTCTCAACATCGCTAAAAACCGCCCCTCTTTGGGACCGTGCTGTGTCGCCATACTTTAACGTAGAAACATGATTAAAAGGTTAAACCGAAGACAAGACTTTGGCGTTTATTGGGCTGAATGGGCGTTCAGATATCAAGCACGGTTTCTCCCAAATCACAGTTTACGTATCGTCCCGTTTTCAGACGTCTCAGATTTTCCAATGTGTGTGTATGTGGTGGAATGTTCAGAGCTAGAGTGGAGGACAGAGTGGGGAGCTGGAGGACGGATATCTGGAAGTTTCTCAAACTAATGTCTCTCTCTCCTCCAGTTTTAACTCTTCAGACTTCATTATTGGTCAAAATGTAGGAAATCTTGTTCGGTCGCAGACATGTAACTATGGAGTCTATCGGACTTAAATTGTGGGCTGTGATCTACCAACTGTCGACGAAACTATGAAAAAACTGGCAGCTGGAAGACGATTTTATGACATTTTCCCCAAACAAATGTCTCTCTGTCCTCCAGTTTTACGTCTTCAGACATCATAGTTGGTCAAAATGTAGAAAATCTTGTTCTGATCGCAGACGTGTAACTATGGAGTCTGTCGGACTTAAAGTTTTCGCGCTAGCGAACCAACTGCTGACTTATAACAGAAAAAAAACCCACTCTGGCCTCTTCTCTGAGGAAATCACCATAGCAACAGGCCCTGACACTGAGAGGACAGAGGGAGGGGCTGCAGGACGGATCTATGAAGGTTTTCTCAAACTAATGTCTCTCTCTCCTCCAGTTTTAACTCTTCAGACTTCATTATTGGTCAAAATGTAGGAAATCTTGTTCGGTCGCAGAGCGTGTAACTATGGAGTCTATCGGACTTAAATTGTGGGCTGTGATCTACCAACTGTCGCGAAACTATGAAAAAACATGAAAATGGAGGACGATTTAATAATTTTTACCCAAACAAATGTCTCTCTGTCCTCCAGTTTTACGTCTTCAGACATCATAGTTGGTCAACATGTAGAAAATCTTGTGCTGATCGCAGACGTGTAACTATGGAGTCTGTCGGACGTAAAGTTTCGCGCTAGCGAACCAACTGCTGACTTATAACAGAAAAAAAAACCCACTCTGGCCTCTTCTCTGAGAAATCACCATAGCAACAGGTCCTGACACTGAGAGGACAGAGGGGGCCCTTTCAAATGTTCAAAATTAGTGCGATTTTGGCCATTTCCACGTGTCGTACTAACGAACTCCTCCTAGAGCTTTCATCCAATCAACTTCCAACTTGGTGTGTGTCATCTTAAGATGTTAACGATGAAAAGTTATTGAAAGAAATTTTTTTCGTCGAGCGGTGTGGCCGTGGCGGGCGGCCATTTTGTGCGATTGCCACCAAAACAATATTATGAAAATTGAGCCCCTGCACTACGTTTAACGTAGACTCACGAAACTTGGTCCACATATGTAGCATGGCAGGACGGACATAAAACTCCATTGTAGCCCCCTAAACCCAACAGGAAGTCCACCATTTTGTATTGAATGTTTGAAATTAGTGCGATTTTGGCCATTTCACGTGTCGTACTTTGCGAACTCCTCCTAGAGCTTTCATCCGATCAACTTCAAACTTGGTGTGTGTCATCTTAAGATGTTAACGATGAAAAGTTATTGAAAGAAATTTTTTCGTTGAGCGGTGTGGCCGTGGCGGGCGGCCATTTTGTGCGATTCACCACCAAAACAATATTATGAAAATTGAGCCCCTGCACTACGTTTAACGTAGACTCACGAAACTTGGTCCACATATGTAGCATGGCAGGACGGACATAAAACTCCATTGTAGCCCCCCCCTAAACCCAACAGGAAGTCCACCATTTTGTATTGAATGTTTGAAATTAGTGCGATTTTGGCCATTTCCACGTGTCATACTTTAACGAACTCCTCCAAGAGGTTTCATCCAATCAACTTCAAACTTGGTGTGTGTCATCTTAAGATTATTATTTTTATAATTAAGCCATTATTAGCTTTTATTGCTATGCGGATGTGCCCCAATAGCAGGCACACTGATAAAATTTCTGCGGAATTTTCTAGTTATTATTATTATTCTTTTTCATCTTCCGCCACATTTTTGTCCGTCCGTAAGTCGGCGTTGCCAACACGCGCAAACACAATACGAAACGTGGGTATTGATCGGGAATGGTGTGCTCGGAAGTTTTAACCAGATTTGCCGCGCGGTTTTCCCGAAATCGGCAAAAAACCAGCAAAATTTTCCCATTGACTTGAATGGGAAAAGTTCGGAAAAACTGTCATCATCGCTCAAAATGCCCCCTCTTTGGGACCGTGCTGTGTCGCCATACTTTAACGTAGAAACATGATTAAAAGGTTAAACCGAAGACAAGACTTTGGCGTTTATTGGGCTGAATGGGCGTTCAGATATCAAGCACGGTTTCTCCCAAATCACAGTTTACGTATCGTCCCGTTTTCAGACGTCTCAGATTTTCCAATGTGTGTGTATGTGGTGGAATGTTCAGAGCTAGAGTGGAGGACAGAGTGGGGAGCTGGAGGACGGATATCTGGAAGTTTCTCAAACTAATGTCTCTCTCTCCTCCAGTTTTAACTCTTCAGACTTCATTATTGGTCAAAATGTAGGAAATCTTGTTCGGTCGCAGACGTGTAACTATGGAGTCTATCGGACTTAAATTGTGGGCTGTGATCTACCAACTGTCGACGAAACTATGAAAAAACTGGCAGCTGGAGGACGATTTAATGACATTTTCCCCAAACAAATGTCTCTCTGTCCTCCAGTTTTACGTCTTCAGACATCATAGTTGGTCAAAATGTAGAAAATCTTGTGCTGATCGCAGACGTGTAACTATGGAGTCTGTCGGACGTAAAGTTTTGCGCTAGGCTCACCAACTGCTGACTTATAACAGAAAAAAACCCCACTCTGGCCTCTTCTCTGAGAAATCACCATAGCAACAGGCCCTGACACTGAGAGGACAGAGGGGGCCCTTTCAAATGTTCGAAATTAGTGCGATTTTGGCCATTTCCACGTGTCGTACTTTAACGAACTCCTCCTAGAGCTTTCATCCAATCAACTTCCAACTTGGTGTGTGTCATCTTAAGATGTTAACGATGAAAAGTTATTGAAAGAAATTTTTTCGTCGAGCGGTGTGGCCGTGGCGGGCGGCCATTTTGTGCGATTCGCCACCAAAACAATATTATGAAAATTGAGCCCCTGCACTACGTTTAACGTAGACTCACGAAACTTGGTCCACATATGTAGCATGGCAGGACGGACATAAAACTCCATTGTAGCCCCCTAAACCCAACAGGAAGTCCGCCATTTTGTATTGAATGTTCGAAATTAGTGCGATTTTGGCCATTTCCACGTGTCGTACTTTAACGAACTCCTCCTAGAGCTTTCATCCGATCAACTTCAAACTTGGTGTGTGTCATCTTAAGATGTTAACGATGAAAAGTTATTGAAAGAAAAATTTTTCGTCGAACGGTGTGGCCGTGACGGCGGCCATTATTAGGTTTTATTGCTAGTCGGATGTGCCCCAATAGCAGGCACACTGATAAAATTTCTGCGGAATTTTCTAGTTATTATTATTTCTTATTCTTAATCTTCCGCCAAATTTCGTCCGTCCGTAAGTCGAGCGTTGCCAACACGCGCAAACACAATACACCGAAGCGTGGGTAATGATCGGGAATGGTGTGCTCGGAAGTTTCTACCAGATTTGCAGCGGTTTTCCCGAAATCGGCAAAAAACCGGCAAAATCTTCCCATTGACTTGAATGGGAAAAGTTCGGAAAACTCTCAACATCGCTAAAACCGCCCCTCTTTGGGACCGTGCTGTGTCGCCATACTTTAACGTAGAAACATGATTAAAAGGTTAAACCGAAGACAAGACTTTGGCGTTTATTGGGCTGAATGGGCGTTCAGATATCAAGCACGGTTTCTCCCAAATCACAGTTTACGTATCGTCCCGTTTTCAGACGTCTCAGATTTTCCAATGTGTGTGTATGTGGTGGAATGTTCAGAGCTAGAGTGGAGGACAGAGTGGGGGGCTGGAGGACGGATATCTGGAAGTTTCTCAAACTAATGTCTCTCTCTCCTCCAGTTTTAACTCTTCAGACTTCATTATTGGTCAAAATGTAGGAAATCTTGTTCCGGTCGCAGACGTGTAACTATGGAGTCTATCGGACTTAAATTGTGGGCTGTGATCTACCAACTGTCGACAAAACTATGAAAAAACTGGCAGCTGGAGGACGATTTAATGACATTTTCGCCCAAACAAATGTCTCTCTGTCCTCCAGTTTTACGTCTTCAGACATCATAGTTGGTCAAAATGTAGAGAATCTTGTGCTGATCGCAGACGTGTAACTATGGAGTCTGTCGGACTTAAAGTTTTCGCGCTAGCGAACCAACTGCTGACTTATAACAGAAAAAAAACCCACTCTGGCCTCTTCTCTGAGGAAATCACCATAGCAACAGGTCCTGACACTGAGAGGACAGAGGGAGGGGCTGCAGGACGGATCTATGAAGGTTTTCCCAAACTAATGTCTCTCTCTCCTCCAGTTTTAACTCTTCAGACTTCATTATTGGTCAAAATGTAGGAAATCTTGTTCCGGTCGCAGACGTGTAACTATGGAGTCTATCGGACTTAAATTGTGGGCTGTGATCTACCAACTGTCGACGAAACTATGAAAAAAACATGAAAATGGAGGACGATTCACTAATTTTTTACCCAAACAAATGTCTCTCTCTCCTCCAGTTTTACGTCTTCAGACATCATAGTTGGTCAACATGTAGAAAATCTTGTGCTGATCGCAGACGTGTAACTATGGAGTCTGTCGGACGTAAAGTTTTTGCGCTAGCGAACCAACTGCTGACTTATAACAGAAAAAAAAACCACTCTGGCCTCTTCTCTGAGGAAATCACCATAGCAACAGGCCCTGACACTGAGAGGACAGAGGGGGGGGCCCTTCAAATGTTCGAAATTAGTGCGATTTTGGCCATTTCCACGTGTCGTACTTTAACGAACTCCTCCTAGAGCTTTCATCCAATCAACTTCCAACTTGGTGTGTGTCATCTTAAGATGTTAACGATGAAAAGTTATTGAAAGAAATTTTTTCGTCGAGCGGTGTGGCCGTGGCGGCGGCCATTTTGTGCGATTCGCCACCAAAACAATATTATGAAAATTGAGCCCCTGCACTACGTTTAACGTAGACTCACGAAACTTGGTCCACATATGTAGCGTGGCAGGACGGACATAAAACTCAAATGTAGCCCCCCCCTAAACCCAACAGGAAGTCCACCATTTTGTATTGAATGTTCGAAATTAGTGCGATTTTGGCCATTTCCACGTGTCGTACTTTAACGAACTCCTCCTAGAGCTTTCATCCGATCAACTTCCAACTTGGTGTGTGTCATCTTAACATGTTAACGATGAAAAGTTATTGAAAGAAAAATGTTTCGTCGAACGGTGTGGCCGTGGCAGGGCGGCCATTTTGTGCGATTCGCCACCAAAACAATAATAAAGAAAATTGAGCCCCTGCACTACGTTTAACGTAGACTCACGAAACTTGGTCCACATAAGTAGCATGGCATGACGGACATAAAACTCCATTGTAGCCCCCCCCTAAACCCAACAGGAAGTCCACCATTTTGTATTGAATGTTTGAAATTAGTGCGATTTTGGCCATTTCCACGTGTCATACTTTAACGAACTCCTCCTAGAGCTTTCATCAAATCAACTTCAAACTTGGTGTGTGTCATCTTAAGATGTTAACGATGAAAAGTTATTAAAAGAAAAACTTTTCGTCATACGGTGTGGGCGTGGCATGGCAGCCATTATTAGGTTTTATTGCTATGCGGATGTGCCCCAATAGCAGGCACACTGATAAAATTTCTGCGGAATTTTCTAGTTATTCAGTGTGCCGAGGTGCTGCAATAGCAGCACTCGGCACAATGACTATTATTGCTCATACTTATTATTATTCCGTCCGTTTTTTGTCCAACGATAAGTCCGGAAGCGTTGCCAACACGCGCAAACCCAATACACCGAAACGTGGGTAATGATCGGGAATGGTGTGCTCGGAAGTTTCAACCAGATTTGCCGCGCGGTTTTCCCGAAATCGGCAAAAATACGGCAAAAAACCCATAGACATGAATGGGAAATGTTCGGGAGATGGCTCAACATCGCTCAAAACCCCCTCTTTGGGACCGTGCTGTGTCGCCATACTTTAACGTAGAAACATGATTAAAGGTTAAACCGAAGACAAGACTTTGGCGTTTATTGGGCTGAATGGGCGTTCAGATATCAAGCACGGTTTCTCCCAAATCACAGTTTACGTATCGTCCCGTTTTCAGACCGGCTCAGATTTTCCAATGTGTGTGTATGTGGTGGAATGTTCAGAGCTAGAGTGGAGGACAGAGTGGGGGGCTGGAGGACGGATATCTGGAAGTTTCTCAAACTAATGTCTCTCTCTCCTCCAGTTTTAACTCTTCAGACTTCATTATTGGTCAAAATGTAGGAAATCTTGTTCCGGTCGCAGACGTGTAACTATGGAGTCTATCGGACTTAAATTGTTGGCTGTGATCTACCAACTGTCGACGAAACTATGAAAAAACTGGCAGCTGGAGGACGATTTAATGACATTTTCCCCAAACAAATGTCTCTCTGTCCTCCAGTTTTACGTCTTCAGACATCATAGTTGGTCAAAATGTAGAAAATCTTGTGCTGATCGCAGACGTGTAACTATGGAGTCTGTCGGACGTAAAGTTTTCGCGCTAGGCTCACCAACTGCTGACTTGTAACAGAAAAAAAACCCACTCTGGCCTCTTCTCTGAGGAAATCACCATAGCAACAGGCCCTGACACTGAGAGGACAGAGGGGGGGGCCCTTTCAAATGTTCGAAATTAGTGTGATTTTGGCCATTTCCACGTGTCGTACTTTAACGAACTCCTCCTAGAGCTTTCATCCGATCAACTTCAAACTTGGTGTGTGTCATCTTAAGATGTTAACGATGAAAAGTTATTGAAAGAAATTTTTTCGTCGAACGGTGTGGCCGTGACGGGGCGGCCATTTTGTGCGATTCACCCCCAAAACAATATTATGAAAATTGAGCCCCTGCACTACGTTTAACGTAGACTCACGAAACTTGGTCCACATATGTAGCATGGCAGGGCGGACATAAAACTCCATTGTAGCCCCCCCCTAAACCCAACAGGAAGTCCACCATTTTGTATTGAATATTCGAAATTAGTGCGATTTTGGCCATTTTCACGTGTCGTACTTTAACGAACTCCTCCTAGAGCTTTCATCCGATCAACTTCAAACTTGGTGTGTGTCATCTTAACATGTTAACGATGAAAAGTTATTGAAAGAAAAAATCTTCGTCGTACGGTGTGGGCGTGGCGGCCATTATTAGCTTTTATTGCTATGCGGATGTGCCCCAATAGCAGGCACACTGATAAAATTTCTGCGGAATTTTCTAGTTATTATTACTTTTCACCAATTCATTAATTATGTTAATTATGTAAATACTGTATAATAACATTCCTTTAACTATGTAAATACCGTACATATCCACACTCGTTATATTTCTTTATTTATATTTCTACTCTGGTATTTCTACAATTTGTGCAACTGCAACACAGAGTTTCCCTTCAGGGATCAATAAAAGTATTTCTGATTCTGATTTGAGGTGCAAAACTTTAAACAAAGGCTAAAGTATAAAAAGGTGGGTTTTTAAATTACGCTAGAAACAGTCAAAAGATTCAGCAGAGCTAGCAGAGGGAGAAGATTCTAGAGGGTTTGAACTAAAATGGCAAAGGCACAATCACCTTTTGGAGAGAGGGAGAGATCTGGCAAGGATGCAGTGTTTTCATTGTTTCGGAGGTAAAAAATTACCTTGCTGTCAGGCAATGTGGAGAGACACTTGTGCTTGGTGCTGTGCTGACTCAGATTTCTCCTCCTTGCAAATTAACTCCAGCTAGCAGAGAACCTGCAAGGTGAGCCCAAGTGTCAGCAGGAGAGGCTTAAAGACTGGAGTAGTAACTGCTTAGAACAGGACTGGTGTGGGATTCTACCAGAGAGCTAGCTAAGTGAGGACATATTTTTTTCTGTGAAATGGCAACAAATGAGGTGCCAAGTAACATGTGGTATTCATTGACATGCAGGTATCATGAATAATCTTCTGAAGTTATATGACTTTATAAATAAAATGGAATGTGTGTGTTTTGAAACAATATTTCTTAAGGAGGAAAAAGTAAAGGCATACTGTAGGGCTGTGCAATTAAAATCACATTTTTAATTGTCATTACAATTTCAGCTCCTATGGATCACAAAAACAGTAATTAAGAAAAACAATTATTTTATTATTTAAAATAAAAAAATATTTATTTATTATTAGTTTTATTTATACTATTCCCAGGGACTACTGTCCATGGTGACTATACCAATGAATATCAATTATGCAATTGGAAAATTAACTTCCACAGTTGGTCGCCACCTGATTGCCTTTAATGCAACTGTCAGTTATCTCCCTTCTTCACTTTTAATAAATGTAAGGGTGAACCAGAATGCAACAGATGAGTCACCGCCTCCACGTTCCAACAAATTAGTAACAAATAAATCACTTCGAGGTGGCACTTGAGCCAGCAGAGAAAGAATCAGGCCAATGGATCAAACAAACTGGCAGGCACACAGAGAATAGTTTTCTAAAGTTAAAGACTGGAAGGAATTTAAGTGAAATCGTGCCCTTGTTCGCTTCATCGGTTTGTCTCTGCTCTAGCAGAGCAACCCTCTGTGACGACTCTCAGACTAATTCTTAACAGTCAAAGATGTTTTAGACACAACACACCAGACTGTCAACAAACAAACTCCAGGTGGGGTTTAATATTTTCCTGCCAAAAACAGCTGCTGAACCGTTGCACAACATCACCAGCTTGTCAAAATGGCTACATTTTTGCTACCAACATTATGGGCACCTAATAAAATGGAGTGTACATTTGTCAATATTGCTTTGTGTTAAAAAATAACAGGAAATGTCAGAGGGATTTTGCCATGCTCTTCCTTAAGTTCTAACTTTAAAGGATCTAGTAGGCAATAAGATATTATAAGCTATTGTAAAAACCACAGGACAACGATGTTAGTAGTCCCAAAGCTGACATCCACATCCTGAATAACACAGACCCACACACTCATTCACACCACACACACACACACACTTGTGCCCACAGCCCGTGAAAACTGTTCTTATAACTGCCATTGTCATCCAAATTAGCCATCCTTCTGTATCAATCAGCCTCTCTCTCATAATGTAATCTACTGCTGCAGCTGCTTTCACCATCACAGCATCTCTCACTCCATTTCCAGTCTCAATCCAAAATAGGTTGGAGAGCAGCCCAACAGGGTGTAAATTGATGTCTAACCCCCATCTCCTTTGCGGATTGGACTCTAGTGCTTCAAAGATGTGAGACTTCCGAGCAGCGTGGCAGGGGCTGCCATGACTGGTGTGGTGGGATTATGGTGATTATTCTGTGGCACTGATAGCCATTGGCAACTGATAGCCTGGTTGACTTACAGTTAGACATGGGGCTACAATTAAGGAATTGTTTTACAGATAAAATTGTACATATATTTCAATGAAAAGGGCAAAAAGTAATTTAGAACCTCACATTGTGTCTCAAAATATACTGCGGGTGAGCAGAGAACATTTGTTCTCACATTGTCTAGGGTTGTATGATTTCAGGTTGGAGGAAGAAACACTATTTCACAAGGAGTCCAGGAAGCTGGACTCGCAATGTATCCTTCAGGGCACGGTTTTGTCAATGTAATTCTGGTTATCAGTTATGGCCTGTCAGCCATGTGTCTGCCTGGCATACTTTTTGTGTAGAACGAACAATTTAACCTGCCAGTCCGATCTGATTGAATGCAGTAGACTACTGTAGGTTTACAAACTACAAGCGGCGACAAGCAAGTGGAAAAGTCAAAGCTCAAGCCATGGTAAAACAGGAAAATATTGCAAATTACCTTAACCAAGCAGCAGCCAGTCTAATGTATGTTACAATGAAGATGAATGTTTTCCCTACAAAAAAATTGGTGCTGGTCATGTGACCTGTAAGGTTTCATTTTACCGGTCAAATAGGTGTGTTGGGTGTCGATTTGTGTTGATTGTGCTTGAAAATAACTGATAGGCAGTAGCAGGCTATATGAATAATGAAATCATCAAGGCATGTAGATTTATACTATTCTTATTGAAATGTAGGCTACTTGCTACAGACAGAGGCCAAAACAAATCAATGCAAATAACATTTTAAAGTGCCAATCTGAATTAAAATAAGCCTATTTCCATTTGCTAGGCAGAGAAAATAAAACAAAAGTACAATTTTTGCAAACAAACATAGAATTATAAAGTGGCGACCTGAATCTAAATTATTTAACTGCTGAAATAATATAGTATTCAAGTAAGATGCATGTGCCATAACTGTTCCTGCAATTCTGAGTTGCCCTCAGTTAAAGATAGCTGTGTACATCCATTTAAAAGGTATTACATTTGAGCACATACAGTACATAATGATTATATAAATAGATTTAAGTGGGCCACTTTTTATATCCATATCCTTTGCTATTGATATGACTCAAAATAGTTTATATTCTTAATGTTAGGAGGGCTATTCATGGTTATGATGGTTGCATTACCATGTCTGCAAAGATAAAATGTTCTATTTTGAACTACAGCCACCACTAGGTTATGCATATTAACTTTTTGAGGAGTGGCTTTTCCACCCAGGATGGAGCCATGGATTGTATCTTTCTTCAGAGTAGTAACCCAATGGATTCCATATCTTGTGTATGACACATTTCTAACCGTAATAATTGCAAATACGTTGTAAGGCGTGCAAAACGCAACACATAGTGAACGCAGAGTGAAGTCATGCAAGAAACAGAAGTGCTCTCCCCTTACAGCAGTGGCACTGAAGCATCACCTTTGGGTTTAGAGAGAAGCAGGACAGTGTCATGGGTAGAGAAGACGACAAAAGATAGCTAATCAAATTTGTCTGAATGACATACACACCATATGATATGTCACACAGATTTGTAGATTTCATTCTGAAAAAGGCAATATGTGACAAATTGTGATTCATTTGTAAAAACAAAGTTGCATTGTTTTTATTTATTTATATGTAAACATGTCAATGTATGACCAATTGTTTTTTATAAAATCTTGTGTGCACAAATATGTGCTGTAAATGAAAGAAAAATTACAGTCAATAACAGAAAGCGATGAAACTGTAATAGACAGAAGAAAGAAGCAGATAAAGACAACTTGAATATTATAAGCAGCAGCAAAAAAAATCAAACAAGCAGGAACACAGTAGAGATGAATGACAAAGTTGAAAATCTGAGTCAGATCAGCTAAGGAATAACAGCCTTCATACATTGTGTGAGACAGGTGGTGTTGGAAGCTCATATAATCAGCAGAGAGTTAATAAAACAAACTAAATCTGCTCAGTGAGAGTTACTGAGATGATTACCAATGAAGCATCCCAGCAACTCTGCACTGTAGTCACGCACATCTCCAGCTGATCAGCATTAGCTGACACACAAACACCAATAACACTCATAGAAGACAATGAGCCGTGCTTTATAATCTGACCAGCCCTTAGCTCTGCTGGTAAAGCTTTACTGTTGCCTGCTGCACATTGACTGGACTAACTGATTTGTTCCTCCAACACTGCATCTCTTCCAGTCCTTATTACCACACTTAGCTTTCACATCTCTTACCTTTAGCATTTTGTATAGCCCATATGTCAGCATCATGTGTCTTTTGGGTTGTGGTCTGTATAGAGGGTCTGGGTTTTTGCGTTCCCAGCTTAATCATACTCTTCTGCTTAGATTCACTGGGGGGCACCTTCAGGAGCAGTGCCTATTTAGCCACGTAAAAGTGTGCAACCATTTTTTGGGATAAACAGCTTTCTTCCTCTGATGTGATCGTCTGAAAGAATATTGAATATGCCATACTTTCTTTCTTTGAGGCAGAGATAATACCGATGTTAATCTACAAGTCATTATCAGCATAGGTGTCCAGAGGAATTCATGTGTCTGGAGAACTCTGAATTATAATTGGTAGATTTTCCATTATGGTATTAGTATGTTTGTTCCACACTGGATAATTTATAAGCAGAAGGGAATAAAGAGAAACTTAATGGAGCACTAAGCATTTCAATGCAGTTACACTATTTTCACTCATAACACTGTTAATATACCGAGAGAGAAATTAATTCCAGTTTCCTGGTGGATAAACTTTGGAAGGCGAGATTTATTTTGCTTAGACAGCTATTTTGACAGATAAATATTAAGTGCCCTGCCACACAAAACTGTTTTTTCTGTTTGGTGGCTGTGGCTCAGTGGTAGAGACCTGCAGTCCCATGTCAAAGTGTCCTTGGGCAAGACGCTGTATCACACGCACACACAGTTACATTGACTGTTGGTAGAAAACATGATGTGGACAACAGTCTTATGTGTCAAAATGGCATTGCTTATTATGCCCACCCATCCACCTCGACCTCATCCCTACATCAACGCCATGCTAGGCCTGCACGATTCATCGTTATAAAATCACGATCTTGATTCACCCTGTTCACGACTACATTTTCTTTGATTTCTATTCTTTTTTTAATGAGTTTGATTCTCATTTAATTTTACAAGCCGACTGCATCACAAATGCTACTACTTTTTTCTGTGAGTTTTAAACATAGACAGTTTAAAATAGGTTGTAAATATCTCCCAAGAGCTGCAATGCTCTCCCTTCTCTTCATTGAAGCCTCTATGTCTAACATCCTATAGGTGCCAAAAAAATCTGTTTGGTACTGCCAATTTTTTTTTTGTTTTGTCATGGTTCATGTGTGCAACATTACACTTTGTGAGAAAAAAAAAAATTGTTGCAGAGAATCATGATATCAATTCTAAGCTTAAAAAAAAAAAATAAAAAAAAAATCGTAATTCATATTTTTCCCCAAATCGTGCAGGCCTAAGCCTCGCATACTGCCATCATTGGCCATCCCTCCATCATCCTGACAGGCGTTATTCACAACACCAATTTTCTGACAAACCACACTATTGAAACTAGTTTGTGCTTATTAAAAGGTGTTAGATAAATGGAGTTATTCACAGATTAACAGTTTATTTTGATCTTATTTTAGCCATTTCTGTTTGAATTAACCTACAGTATCATGTCTAAAACATGTCTGTATCTTAGGCCAGTCAAATGTACACTACTACATAGCATTACAGCATGCACAACTCATATACTCAACTACAACTAAGACCAAACTTTTACAATTTCAGGCATACCTGAGGTAAAAGGTAATTATTATCTCCATACAGTTTAACATTAATACATTCTGTGTATCTTGGTAGTTTAGTTCTCCTGGCATGACCATGAACACAGAATTTGCC
>JABXJD010000902.1:30000-52500 GCA_013375575.1 Percina caprodes | reverse complement strand
ATAAGACAAAGTAATTGAAATGCCAGCAGAAAGATAGGAATAGGGGTAGGGATAGTGGGCTGTAATGGTCCAGGGGTGCTTGTTCTGGCATGACTTTGGGTCATTGACACCTTAGAGGATTTGGTCACTGCTTTCAACTGCTAACACTGATTTTGATTGATTATGTCTGCCTTGCAGCATACCGATAGTATTGAAAGAAATGCAATTTTAGCAGCCACTGAAAAACATCCTGTGGCTCCGTGCAGTTCATATCTGATTATGGAATAGGTAGTCATATTAGAAGGGCTTTGTTACCGGTATTGTTTGGAAAAAAGGAAAACTGGTAACTCACGCATCTGCAAATGGAAGTCAAATGCAAAAATTATGTGTTTAACATTATCTAATTTTTAAACCTTTTTAAATGTATTTTAGCTTGTAATGGGTTAATGTAATCCTGGAAGATGCTGATATCGCCACAGACAAAATGCATAATTGCATGAAGGTGATTACTCAGAGCTGAAACTATTTGCTATTGTGGCAATATTACCATTTTGTGTTTCCTTTCCAGTTAAATCATCCTGAAATAGCACAAAACATTGTGGTTGATTGCAGTTATAATGACTAGGAATTATGCAGTATGTTGCATTTGTTTTTATTGTTAGGTTTCATTTTGTTTTTTAAGCTGGGAAGACACAAACAAACATTCGTAACCCAGTGTGAAAACATCAAACATTTAAGGAATGACTTTCACACATTTCAGTCATAGACGTTCCCATTAGACTTATGATGGTGCTTTGACTACAGGGAGCATTTAGATTTTTGCCGGATTACAGCTGTACATATCAAACATTTTTGATGTGATACCAAGAGAATCAATCCTTGACTCAAAATATATGGTGACCATCTATGACCTTCGCTATCTTTATGGACTACATTTGCTACAATTTAATAATTAAATATCAGTCAGGGGTGTTGGTGATATGATAATCCTGCTGTGTTAGTAATCTAACACAAAATAAATATAGCACAACTTTCAAACAGCAGTTGGACACAATAAAAATTAGGAGTTTTACTTAATTCATATACTGCGTGGGTAAAGCTTTAAAACTAAATTTGTATGGCAATAACCTGAGAATGAGACTAATTTAAAAACAACAACATTGTAATTGCCACCATTTAACCTCCTGAGCGGGCCTACTATTGTCATTTATTTAGCTGTTCTTCTTTTCTTATCTCTATCTACTGTATCTCTATCTTAAAGTGATACACCCAAACTCAATATTTTTTTACTTAAAATGTGTCTTTTTGTGTTAACAATTTTGCATCTTCTTTACTCACTAATACAGTAGCTTAAATTCAAAATTCTATGAACACATTATGGGCCCTATCTTGCACCGGCGCAGTGCAAAGCCCGACGCAAGTGTCTTTGCTAGCTTAAGACCAACGCAGTTGTCAATTTCCTGTCCATCGCCCACGCCATTTAAATAGCAAATGCACCTGCACCCATCTTTGCATCCATGGGCGTGCTGGTCTTACAGGGTGGTGTGTTCAGGTGAATTATTGGTGTATTGCTATCTTGCGGCAGCAGCAAGTGATCACGCCATTGACCAACAAAACCTGGTTTAAAGTCAAGAACACATTATTTAATTATTTTAACAGTGCATTAAAATGCGCCTAGGCTCGTGCACAGTGCGTGCACACTATGCTTGTTTCTTACATACACGCGCAACAGCGCGCACACATGCAAAAGATTAAAAATAAAAATATTACGGTGCAAAGCCGCCATCATAATAGCATCATAATGTGCCAAGGTACAAACGTGCCTGCTTTTAAAGGGAATGGGAGATGATGCCCTGATTGGTTTATTGCATGTTAGGGCCCTCTGTTTCATCCTATTACCGTCCTTAAAGCAGGAGTGCGTTTCAACATTGTTTGGTTGTGCACTTTAATCATTGAAGAAGAAGGCATCAGTTATCTTCATACAGTACATCATGTTGGGATATAAAAGGTTTTATTCTCTCTGTTGAATAGAGAGAGGAGAAAGGAACAGGGCAGCCTTTCCAGTACATGAAATACAAAGCAAGCATGTTCGCATCATTTTAATTAAACTGATAACTCTGTCGTGGAACCCGATTTTATCAGGAAGAAGGGTGTGACAACAATGAGGTGATTATGTGTTTGTGTTATCGCAAACCATGTTCACTGCACACAGTAATTGTATTTTATGATTTTGTGCCGGCTGCACAATTCATAATTCCCCTTTCCAATGATGGCTTATGTTTCCTAGTAGTGCTTCGAAACACCCCACCAAGAACACTTTGGATTAGAGCAATAATATGCCGCTGGGACAATTGTGCTAAAACCCTTAGCACATGGGGTCTCTCTCTCTCTCTCTCTCTCTCTCTCTCTCTCTCTCTCTCTCTCTCTCTCTCTCTCTCTCTCTCTCTCTCTCTCTCTCTCTCTCTCTCTCTCTCTCTCTCCCTCTCCCTCCCTCCCTCCCTCCCTCCCTCAACAGAGCTATTTGCTGGAACAGGACTGGCACTTCTCCAGACCATGGGGGTAGCAGGCTTGGCAACGCAGATCACTGATGGACTCATTGAAGCGGTTCGCCAGCATGGACAGCTTGCTACCGTGACACAGAGAGCAGGGAGCACAGCCCGAACCACCACAATGCTGGCAGCTGTCAATCTCCTGGAGACAGAAAAAACACATTAGAGAGGAGAAGAGGAGGTGAAGGAGAGGAACTGTAAGGTTAGGCACAGGGTAAGAAAGGGAGGAAGAGGTTAGAATGGGTGAGAAAGACAAGACAACCAAATATGGATAGAGATTGAACTGACAATGGAAGCTTTTTTTCAGCTATATCTTAACAATTGCTGTATGTATATATTTAAACATTGAATCAAATGCATCAATATTCTATAATAAACCAAATGATTACACTGCAACTGTTGTTGCAACACCTTTAGCCAGTTCATAAATAGCAAACATTAACACACACACCTAGTTTAACTGGCCGGCCTGCTAAAAAACACTAAACAACCTTAACGACAGGGGATTTTCCATTAATATTTATAATTAAACGCATTTGGTAAATAGCTGTGTTGTGGGATAATATACAGCCAGCTGGTCATTTATACAGCCAGCTGGTCATTACAACTACTTTTATAACAACAAGCAGCTGCCTGTAAATTACTGATGACACAAGGGGTGGCTACAAACAGAAGATGTAAATCTTTACAAACTAATGGATGTCGTAAACCACTATAAACATGTATTTAAGAATTTAAGGGCCACAAACTAAATTCTCTGACTATCAAGTACAGCTCTTTAACACACTGGTTACACCTTTAAATCAGATAATGAGTTGGACCACCATTGACTGAAATGCACCACAAACAGCAGGTGTTCAACCCTCACACATTTCACTACACACACGCTTTTTCTTTAATGAATAATGGTTTGACTTAGTGTAGAGTTTCGGTGCATCTAAACCTCCACTATAAGTAAGGTTCAATGATTTCATTGCGAAGATCAGCTGTTATGAAATCTACGTCCAGACTAACAGTCCTTTTGTTTCCTACTATGTATGAGTCTAATGGCGTTTTTCCACTGCATGGTAACTACTCGACTTGCCTATCCTCCCCTTTTTTGGTTTTCCATTATGAAAAAAAGTGCCTCGTACCTGCTAACAGGTACATTTTTTAGTACTATGTCAGTCGAGGTTCCAAGCGAGCTGAGGGGATATCAAAAGGTGACATGAAAACCTGCAGACTACTGATTGGTCGGAGAGAATCGTCACTATTCACTGCGTCATCATTGCACAGGCGTGTCTTGAACAAACCCACCGTGTTTAAATAGTTTAGCCAGCATTTTTTTGCTGCCTCCAGCTACTTTTGAAACTAAATTTGTCTTCTGGCTGTGGCAACAGCCACATGCCGAGAATCAAAAACAACACCCCTTCAACATTCTGTGTGTGTGTGTGTGTGTGTGTGTGTGTGTGTGTGTGTGTGTGTGTGTGTGTGTGTGTGTGTGTGTGTGCGTTAGGTCACAGCAGTTTCCTGCTATGACGACCAGCCACGGCTCGCCTCACGCATCAGGCGGTACTAATCTGCAATGGAAAAGGAGGACGGGGCACCGCAGCCCAGTCAAGCAGGTACCATTAACAGAAAAACGCCACAAGTCTGTAGAAATAAAGAAACAAAAACAGTGAAACACTGACTACTTTGGAGTTTGGGCAACAAAGGCAAAGATGATAAAGTAAAGAAAGTAGCAAAGAGGAGTGAGATTGCCAAATAATGGGGAAAAAAAGCGGAGAATGAACTTTTTTCATCTAGAGGCAGAGCAAATGAGAAAATAACGAGAAAGGTGAGAATGGAATGGAGGAAGTGAGGGGAAGAGAACAGTAATCAGCCAAGGAGGTGAGCGGGAGGGGATAATAGCAAGCTGGGTATCCTTGCGGGCTGGCAAGTGGCAAGCAAATGCTGCAAGGGCAGAGTAAAACTGTGGACTCATCAGTATGTGTTCACAGTTGACAGATAACATTAGGACAATGGGGTGGCAGTTGTTGCAGCGGAAAAGGACAACAGCAAAAGAAAAGAGAAGCAGGGAAATGAGGTGGCAGTTACAATGAAACAGAGGAGATTGTAGGACGAGAATAAACACCCATCTGTGAACAGTTTCAAATTCAACAATTTCCCCCAAAACCATAAAATAATATATGTTGTTTATTCCTACCCTCTAATATGACCCATGGAAGTATTTTATAAAGTAGCGTTCTTAGTGGTGGCAGGAAATACCACTTACAGGAGCATTTTCTGTCCCCGTAAACCAGAGAACATAACAGTTGCGGTCTTAAATTTCAAAGTTTTTTTTTTTAACATTTAGGCAACAAAACTACGTAGTTAAGTTTAGAAAAAGATTGCGGTTTGGCAGTGCCTGACATCGGATAACGGCTAATCCAAAAGGGCAGAGAGGTGGAGCGGGAATGGAACTGAGGTGGGCCCAATGAAACCTACAGTCTATGCTTGCCTCCTGTGAAGGGAGTCACCTGTCACAGAACTTTAAACTTGGATATAATTTAAATGAAGAGTTATGAAAGGTGAACTTAGACACATAACACCAAAACCATTATAGACACCAAAACACTTTTCGTTGTTGTACTAGGCTCTAAACACGCTGCGGTAAAGTTGGGCCTTTTGGAGTGAGCCTCAAGTGGCCACGCGATGAACTGCTGTTTTTGGCACGTTGGCATTGGCTTCATTTTTTAGCACCGGAGTTGCCACTTGGTTAAAATCAGTATATCTGTTACTTTACTTCACATCTGGTTACGCACATGACGCAGAATGTGACATAGTTAAATTTTTTTCCGTTTGTTCCATAAAGTAAACAGTCCTGTTTGTTTGACTCATGAACCACCTCATACTATACTTCATCACCTTACTTCCTGCTTTGCTCCTGTCATAATTACTAAGGCAGTAGAGGGTACCACCACAATGGCATATATGACTCAAATTGCTGCTTGAATAAACAATTTATGAAGGAGTTTTTCAGGGGACAACAGTCTCTTCAAATTGCCACCATATGGCTGCACAGACAATCCTGAAGGTACATCCTTGAAAACACAGAAAAGTGAAGAAAAGATAGCTGTAGACATATGCAGAGATAGAGACGGGGGAACGAAGGGTAGGATATGGTGACAGAGACTGAGACAGAGATACCAACGAACATGAGCAAGGTGTTACAAACCGCACCACACTAGAGAGAATAATTTGGCCAAGGATCATTACCTTGGTTTCTGCGTCGCTAATATGTTTCTCCTCCTTCTCCTCCCCATCCTGTGTACAAAGAGCTTTAGCCCTCCTCCTGCTCCCCCTCTCCCTGGCTTTTGGGTATCCATCCAAGTCCCCAGGGGGCACTGTGTGGTGCCGCAATGCTTCAGGCTTCCTCGGTGGTGCTCTGATGATGCGCAGATTGCTGGTGTAGATAATTATCTTACCAAAGTCCAACACTGAAGACTTAAGAAAACCACACGTGTCAGATAATCCTACATCAATATTACACATCAACAAAACAACAGCTGGTGCATCCTAAAATTAAGCATTTTAATAAGCCTTGGTTTGTGTTGGATATTTCCCACAATGCCCAGATTCCATTCCTGCAACTGAGAGAGTGTGCCCACATTTAGCTGTGGGCTTAATGTGTGGGTGAGAAGAGGTTCTCTAGTTGAATGCAGCTTAAGAGTCACACCCCTGGTGTAAAACACAACATACTTTGTAGCTGTGTTCTGGCTTCTGGTGGTGGAGAAATTGGAAAATACAATACTTCCTTTTTTAACATAGATTTTTGTACTGACTATCTAGAGTCTGGAGGGAAAGGCTTGATATTGAATACTTACAAAACATTTATTGAATTTAACTGGATCTATGTAATCTACGTTTAATTGTCGAACAAAACATCTAAGTTGGTCCAGAGAGGAAATGTATATATCACTTTATGTGTTTAAGTTGTACATTTGACTTAGAATAGGATGATTCAAGGATGCAGAAGGTGATGACCATGAAGTTGTGAAGTGTAGTGAGCCACTGGTTTCCTTATTCTGTCTGTATTTACATTTTTTGTGTTAAAATGTTTTCTTTAAACAGCATCCTCAATGTTACTTGACATATAAACAGAAGTTTACTGGATAATGTAATGACCATGTAGGTTTATGTAATTATATCAGTCATTTTGGCATGATGGACAGCTCAAAATACTGCAATAGGTCATCAATGAGCCTAAGCTGCTGTTGCCATGGAGAAGAAGCCAGATAAAAGTGTGAAACAAAGCACATTTCAGAACGCAAAAGCAGCAACATAGTTGCGGAATAATTCTAAAATTTAGCCAAAACGTGACATATTTTTTATTGGATGTTTCGTGCCAAAATGCACCTTCCATTAGAGTTGTAGTTAACTTCTACAGTATCACAGTTTTTACATTACATGTCATTTTAGCTGACACTTTTATCAAAAGCGACTTACATTGCTACGTACGTCAGAGGTCACAAGCCTCTGGAGAAACTATGGGTTAAGTGTCTTGCTCAGGGACACATTGGCTGCTGTTTCACAGTTTGAACCCAGATCTCCCACACCAAAGACGTGTCATAGTCACTGTGCCATCAACACCCATTTTTATGTACACAGGTTTGTACATTTAACTTTCTATGAACCAGATATTTTTTATCACAGTTTGTTCACCTTTACACTAATGATTTAACTGGAAGAGTTTCATGCAGAGCCATGCTGTAGAAGTGCTCCAACATTAAGTCAATTAACGTTGTCTATTGGGGAAAGTGAATCAGAAAATGTCATGTTTTTTTTTTGTTTTTTTTAACCACATATCGGCAGGACTGCATTGTTGATTGCCAATGACTTAGTGATTATTTTGCTAATCCCTGGCATTTATGACTTTACTGATAACTCATTTTTTTTGGCCATAGTGTTTGGGAACTTTTCTAAATGATCTGACACAGTAGGTTGCATCTTTGAATTGTGGCGATGAGTGTGCGACTAGCCCTAAAACCTGTATTTTATTGTGGTGAGTTGGTGGTGTGGTGGTTACAGTAGCTCTTCCAGGACCACTGTGCCATCCTTTCAATAATGCCCTAAAAAGAATAAACTAAATCCAAATTGCCATTTTAAACTGATAAATGTGATAAACACTGGCCTTGGTCACCAGGGCCAAGCATGCCTTTGTTTAGAGCATAAAAGAATGAAACGGATACTAAAGCCAGCAGGTGATGTAGCTGACCTCCCTCTCAGCCTGCTGCACTAATGAAGCCACCTCCACAGCAACTCGGTAACTGTGGCTTTTTCCTTCCAGATGAACAAATTTGTAGCTATTTTGTATAGTATTTGTTCCATGCAGTTGGTGCTTTAATTACCCAAGGATTCTTTTCATTTTCTATTTTGATATTTTGTCTTGATTGCTTGTTCTGTTCAAAAGATGTATGAATTAATTATTAAATGACTCTGCATTGGCTGGTAATTGTGTATGTGTTTATTTTGGTGTGTCAGTTTGCTTTTCAGCATATGTAGACTTCTCTGTGCTCTGTGAGGTTTAAAAATATATAACAAAATGTCCAAGGAGCTGGGATACTTTCTTAATATAATTCCCTTTATGTAAGTATATCCAAAGAGATGCTGCATAGTGATAATGCTCCAAAATTAGTAACTTATTTATTCAAAGGGTGTCATAAACACTATCATAATTTTAAGGTGTTATCCAACTTTTTCTGTACTGTAGGTGTTTGAAATAGCAGAAAATAATTCTACATATCACATCCATAAATAAGTGCATATGTTGAGATGACAATGTTGCTGGTGCTTCTTAATCTCTATTGTCTACTGTTGTTTTTTTAAGATAACATTAAACTGTTGGAAATTTAAACGAACATTCAGCTAAATCTAAAAGTTTTCAGTTCTAGTTAATTTAAACTGCAGAATGAATCAAGACAAGAAAAAAAACGTCAGTACATTTAGACAGACAAAACTGACACTGCTAGTGGGAAATCTAGTCTTAGCTGATTTTGTTGAAGATCAAAATCTATAATATCAATACCAGCAAGCAGCATTGCTTACTTTGGCATCTCCCTTTGCTTCCTCAGTCTGGCCTGCAGCAGGCTTGTAGCTTCCCATTCCTCTGTACACGTTTATTCTCTGGGCAATGAGCCCTGTTGGAGGATAGACACCTGGGTACAGAACAAAACATGTTGTCAGGATAGAGTGAGAACTTGTACAAGAGATTTAAAGATTCTTTCTTCAATTTTTGTGCACATTTTTAGGCCTTTATTGACAGGACAGATGAAGAAATGAAAGGGGAGAGAGAAGGAGAATGACACGCTGCAAAGGGCAGCAAGTGGGAGTTGAATCCGGCCCTGCCGCGTCGAGGAGTAAACCTCTATGTATGGGTGCTCTACCAACTGAGCTATCTGGGTATCCCCCACGCGCATATGTCTTAGGGCCGTGACACACCAACATGATAATCAGCCATTGGACAGTCTGGCGAGGTCGGTAACTCAAGTCTGTTATCCCAGGTTAGCTTTTCCAAAATCCTCCAAAAGAAAAATGTATTAAAAAGTTTTTAAACGAAAAATTTCCGTGACCACTTGCCGGGCAACCAACGCAGACTACAGGAAGGTACTGAAGAATAAATTGACACATGACCCCTTGTCAGAGGGCTAAATGTAATTTTTACACTTCAGTTTCTGTAGAGATTAAACACATTAGATATGTTAATTAGTTAGCTTTAGAAGTGCTAGTAGGCTGATTTTGGACAAAGCCAGGCTAGCTGTTTCCCCCCGTTTCTAGTCTTTGTGCTTAGCTAAGTGAAGCGGCTGCTTGATGTTGCTTCATTTTTGCCGTACAGATATGAGTGTGGCATTAATTCTCATTTAACTCCCTGCAACAAAGCACATGTGTGCATTGTTGCGCTAACTGCACACTTTACACTAATTCTGATAATACATTCACTACAGTAGAAACATATACAATATCATAACCATACTAACAATTGCTCAGTATTTCAGCATTTCATACCATTCCAAGTATAATTTCTTGCATATTAACTGCCAAAATAGTGGACTGTAATACCATTTGCTTTTAGAAATCAGCCATATTTTGTTTTAGCAATAGATTGTGAACTGCATCATCACAGCAGAGACAATATGTTTGTACAACTGGGTGAGAAAAACATGGTTTCAGCTCAGCATGTTCTACTTCTCCATCAGAAAAAAATGACCGGAAAAATATATATACTGTAGAGAACATGCCACACCAATCACAGTATGATCTGGGCACATGTGGGCTATTGGTCCTGTAATTGTATAGCCTTGAGATGTTCCCCATCATCATCATCATCATCATCATCATCATCATCATCATCATCATTGCTGCAACTGTTTGAGATGTTTGTAAGCACACACTGGCAGTACAAACACACTAAACAACAGAGGCTCAATCATGCACAGCCATTATTTTACTATGAAAGCAAAAACATTCTGAAACAATTTCAAGGAAACCACTAACATATAGGTTGGAGTACCATATATAAATGTAATAGGAATATCTTGTTGGCCTCCATGATTACTAGCTTACAGCCCACACAAACAAACCAGTGCATATAAAGTAATACACAGTGTGTTACACAATCATAAAAACCCACTTGGTTGGTCTCCATGAGCATCCTCAAACCCACAGAGCTGCTCCACCTCCAAGTGGCTGGGAGGGATCTTGCGGTGAACAAAGCTGTGAGGGTATTTCTCCTCTGGACTGTCCAGCTCCTGACCATCCTCATACACGTGCTTCAGTACCCGGCCGCTGTAGGACGAAGCTAGCTTGAACCTCACCTGTGGTTTGGAGTTGAAGATGACATGTTTTTACTCTTTAGCTTGTTAGGTAAAGAAGATTCTGTTTGATAAGACAAGAGGGCTGCATACAAACATTTGCAGCATATCATACCATCCTGCTTCATTCAGTTTGACATCAGATGCAAGTAGAACCTGAGAACTGTCTTCAAGCACACCAGCTTCAGCTAATTATGTGCTAAAGCATGCAGCTGGTATTAAATCAACTGCATATAAATCATTCAAAAAGAATGCTTGCTAATGACCTCAATACGTCTTTTGCTCAACACTTTTACTTACTTCAAAAAGCCATGAATTTGTAAGAAAGTGGTTGTGTAAATAACTCACCTTTCTGGGCTTGGTGCCTTCGTAGTGTTGATTCAGTTTTCTCTGGAATTCCTCCATGGTGGCTGATTAAGAAGGCAATGCAGAGAGACTGACACCCCATCCAAGAAAGCTCCTTACCTGAGGTGAGTTGACAGTGGCTAGACACTGTGGTGCCTGGTGAGATAAAAGAATGTATGGATGGATGAAAGAATGGATTGATATACAGCTTGATTGAAGCACAGGGTACAAGAGCCTGACTGAAGAGCTGCGTGTAAGGAGTGGGTGGATGACTAGATGAGATAAAGCTCTCTCCGTGTGTCCTGCCTCCTGAGTTTGAATGTACCTGCTGTTTTAAAGGACCACCTTTTTAGCTCCCCGTGCTAAATTATTTAAAGCTAGATCCTGTGTACAAAAGGGTGCTTGCGAAACCAGAAGCTGCGTCATCAAATAATTATGATGACCAGAATAGAGGGTAGTTGAAGCCTGTGTGGAGCATTGTGTGTTTGTGTGTGTAAGGGGAAGAAAGAGTGAGGCTGAGTGTGTGTGGGAGTTGTTGGATAGTTTTAGGACTGCCTGTCATTGGACTGGAGCCGAGCCCATCAGTGTTTAAAAATAACCATGACATTTGATATCAGTTGCTGTCAGAGTTGTATCACATTGTCATAACACCTTGCTTTTAAGTGTGCTTGTTTGCTTTGTTTATATGTATGTTTCTGTACTGGATGTTCACAGTTAAGCACTAAAACTTCCATGATTTATAGTCTTATTTCATGACTCACGGAGGTTTGAGTCAGTCTCTTTGCAAGTATAGTCTACAGAAGTCTCTGTTACAGTCTAGATCACAGGTCAAATATAAAAATAAGGTTTTCACAAATAGCTATTTCACATTTCACATATTTAAAATAATTTACAGAAAATTATTTCAATTGAAATCCCCCCCCCCCCAATAATCCTACAGTTTAAGGACTTGAAATGATGAGTCATATAATTAGGGTTTTAACTAAATCACTATGTGCTAAATGTTTTCCTGTCTTGTATAATGGCTTCAATTATGTGGTAAATTACGTATCCTTATTTTGTATTTAACTTTACAAACCCACTACTAGTGTGACTAATAGGAAGGGTTACCATGTATTAGACACAGTAAAGACCAGAGATGGAGACTTGAGTTGCACACAAAGTGACTTCAGCCCTGACTTAAGATTTGTCCTCTAAAGACTTCAGACTCAACCTCAAGACGCAGGACTTGTGAACAATCTTTATTTTTAGGAAACATTGGATGAGCTGAACGTCATTTCCCCTCACTGTGTAAACCCTAACCTACCTACGTAACATGTAACAGATAACGTATCTATCTGCTGTCGACCGCACCGGCAGTGCCATTCATCAGAAGCTTTGGCTTCAAAACTCCAGACAGCAAGGCCCAAAGAATCGCTAAATGCTAAATATGTGGTATCAAGATAGAGGATTCTGGCACTACCACATCTCATTTTATCAAGCACTTGAAAACACAGCCTGATAGGTTAGCAAACAGGTTTAGCCCAGCATTGGCCATCTAACGTTGCTTGCTTCTTGGTCACCGTAGGAAAACTCAGACTGTTGTTAGCTAGTTGTCATGAAAAGGTGAACGAGCATTTGTTTGTTTGTCAAACTTTTTGGTGGGATTTAATGTTACCTAATCATTTACGTCCTGCTGTATGCCACCATGTTAATTATTAATGCCGGCTGCAAAGTGGCTACAGGTTTATTGTTGATCATGTAACGTTACAGTTTTATTTAGTTAACGTAATACTGGGTTTGAGAGTCTGGGGGATGTGTTGACTTACAGTAGTTTCTAGACTGTCATTAGTTGTGGATGCAGTGCACATTACATGGTTGTGCTATGTAAGTGAAAAATAGGTTAGTTATTAATTTTAACAATATTTTCCTGATAACCTGAGTAGGCCTAGTCTACCTCAATATTTGGTCTGTGCTGTATGTTCCCATTACAAGGCAAAATACCATTATTACCCTGAAAGTAAACATTCCTGGTGTTTTTCTCACATTGCAATAGTCTGTTGACACTAATTATATACCAAACAACTAATCAAAGCTGATACTGTCTGATAACAGATAAATGAGTCATAATAAGATGTTACATGCTTTAAATTCCTTATATACAGCTTTGCAGTGTTCTGAGCATGAGACACTTGAGATTTGGACTAGTGCTCAAAGACTTGTGACTTGTGGGGCCCTATTTTAACGATCTAAGCGCTCAGCGTAAAAAAGGGTCAGTGTGCCAGGCTCATGGTTCAACAGGGTTGTACTTAGTGTCTTCATTAATTCATAGGTGTGTTTTGGGCGTAATATGCAATAAACCAATCAGTGCCATCTCCCATTCCCTTTACCATGCACGTTTGTGCCTTGCCACATTGCTATTATGATGGCAGATTTACACCGTGATATTTTTATTTGTAATTTTTTGCTTGGGTGCCGCTGTGCTTCCCTGTGTGTGTGTGTGTGTGTGTGTGTGTAACAAGCATAGTGTGCGCTGTGCATAAGCCTAGGCGCATTTTACTAATTTGAGATGCTGCGTTATTGACTTTAGACCAGGTTTCTGTTGGTCAATGATGCAATCACTTCCTTCAGCCTCAAAACAGCAATATGCCAAGAACCTGAACACACCTCCCTGTAAGACCAGCCCGCCCATGGGCATAAAGATGGGCGCAGGTGCATTTACTATTTAAAACAACGTGGGTGCTGAATGGGAAATTGACAACTGCGTCGGTCTCAAGCTAGCAAAGACACTGGCGTTGGGCTTTGCGCAGCACGGGTGCAAGATAGGGCCCTTGGTGTGGTACAGTGCTATTAAAGGATAGGCTCACATTTTTTATGTATGGCTTATACAAATTGTCAGACTTGAAAGAAATGTGAGCCTACAACATACCTCTAGTCATTACTTCATCAGCTTGAGCCAAATCAAGTCACAGCAAATAATATTTAGATTCATACTGAAATTATGAAATTCATGTCTCTTATTACCATACTTTCCCTGCAAACATTTTAGTAAAAAGTAATTTAATAAACCTAAAGCAAAGCAAAGCATATTTTATGGGATCATGGGAACATTTTAGGACAAAACCAGAGATAAGTATTCCCATTCAACTAGAACAGCTAAATAGAATTTAGTCATTATTTTGTTATGTACATCTGTTTTTCTTATTTTGTGAAAAAGGCTGATACAGTAAGTAGCATTACACAGAATCCACTTCTTTTTTGGTAACAAAATATAGTACTAAAATCACTAAATGCTGGTCCGTGGATTAAACTTAAGAACTATCAGCATGACCAGACTGATCTGTTTGTTATACTTTCTATAATAAAGTTGTTTACTGTATCAGGGGTAAATCTCTCCCAATTTTATGATCTTAAATCTTAGGAAATGTTAAAGGTTTACAGAGCAACTCCCTGAATTGAAAGTGTGTATAGAGGAGGAAAATCAGAATTTTACAAAATGGTCCACAAGGGCCAAATAGTCATTGAGATTGGTTAACTATATTCCCAATAAAGTAATAATAGTCTAATCACAGGCCTTTGATTTTTCTTATTTAATATTCCCGTCATATAAAAGTATTGCTTACATCTCTGATTTTGCTTTTTGTCATTTCCAGAATTTTCCTATCTGACTCTAATAAAGCCTAACAGGGTATGATTCGTGCTGTCAGCATCCTTTTAGGCATCATTTTATTATCAGTTTGGAGACTAATTTAAGATTTCAATCACATATATGAACACTAAAGTCTGCATCCCTTTCTCCTGAGTCGACCTTGGTGTGTGTGTTTGTGTGTGTCAGTTGGTGTGCATCTGTTATTGTTTGTTTGTGAGTGCCTGTGTGAGTAAGTATGCAATGCTCAATCCATAAATGCAAACATACAGCATTTTCGTTCATTCAATATAAAGAGGTTAGGAAAGTGTTATTATCTATACTGTCTTTTGAAACTGACAATGGCAGTTGCAACTTTTTCTGCATCTTCAAGGGGCCATTTTATAGAACAAACAATAATCAAATAAATGGATGCCATTAGCTCCATGCATGTCAAGATCAGTCTTACAATTATCCTAACAGATGATTGTTATTAAGCTGAGAGTGAACGGATGGCTGAAAGAGAGATAGAGAGAGAGAGAGAGAGAGAGAGAGCTGCAAAAGACAGAGACCCCCCTCTCTTCTCTTCCCTGACCGAGAGTCAGCTTAATCAGATTGCAGAACAAGCAAGTACGGTCACTGAAGCGAGAAATTGTTTTGGGTGCATCACAGTGAAGGAATCGTTTAATGTGTCAGGATTCTGTCTGCTTTTGGTTTAAATGATTGCCACTGTAAATCTGTCTCCCCACATTAACAGTTCATCATCCCCATTATCCTCCGTAAATACAATACACAAAATGAGCTCCATTGCTCAGGTACAGTTGGCTACATGCTCTATGCTCGCCATAGATCTTCTAATTCATTTTCAGCGCTCTGATGGTACAGATCGAAACTGAGCAATAATAGTTTTGGTTTTCATCATGCTGGTTGATAATGCATTTGGACCCAAGTGCGCAAAGACAAGCCTCATTGAGCTGCACATTTAAACCTAAATAGAAATATATTCCCCACGTGGCCCAAACCCTGCATGTAACTGTTGTGGATGAGTAAATTAAACCTTTCTTATGCTGTATCCACGAGCCAGGTAGAAGCATGACGAGTGCAGGCTTCTCCTCTCTAAATCGTTTGGTAACACTTTATTTGAAGAGGTGTGCATAAGACTGACATGACATCGTCATAACTATGACATGACACCTATCATGAGTATGACGGTGTCTTTTTGAATGTTCATGGCTGTTGTCATTAAGTGTCATTTGGTAAATGATGACACTTTCAATGCAAAGTTAGCATCGTGTTATGATAACTTGACATTAACAAAGACAATCTGTGTTATCACATCCTGACATTAAGCAAGACAATATAACCTGTCAATGTCTTGGTAATGACAACTTGACATTAACCAAAACAACATAACCCGTTATAAATGTGTCAGGACAGGCCTACATATCAAATTTTATGAAACTATTTGGCTTTATGAGTTAATATTACATTAAACTGTTATCACGTGGTTGGTTTTTACATTGGCTGTTGTGAGACCATTATAATTGTATCATGAATATTTTTCCTTGACCTCAATTAAAGGGAAACAATTTAGACTTGTCATTAAGATGTCATGAAAGTTTTAAGACCATTTTGATGACAGTAAATGCAGTACAAAGGTGATTTAATCCTTGGACAATTAACGTTAGCTTTAGGCTAACATTACTTGTTGCTAATGTTCCAGCTAGCTGTAGTCTACACTAGCCTTGGGATCAGTCACAAACACTGGACATTATCCTGCAAGCACATGAGACCCAGATGTTTGGGGAAAGGTGTGTCATACAAGAAGTTTCTAACAATGAACTGTCCCCTCAGGTCAGCAGACTTTGGTGAGGAGGTAATGATCACCCAGTGTTTTGCCATTTAAAATAGAACCCACTATTATTCTACACCATCTCCCTCTTCTCTGCCCATTTTGGCACCAAACTCAGATTGGACTTTTTGATTCTCAGGTAGCTGACAGGCAAGGAGGAGAAATATGAAAGAAAGAGAAGGGGAGACTAAGGTGGCAGGAGAGAGAGGGATGGGACTATGAAAGGGAACCAAGGAGAGATAAGAGGGCAGTGTTTAAGCTACAGATGAATGGGAAAGACCATATTTGTCATAAACCATATCTGAAGGCACTAATGTCACATGTTCTCTAAAGGTTACAGACAAAATGAGAGAAATGAGCTCAGACAATATATTAGGGCTGTGGTTCATCTAATTCACAAATGTCTTACTCACTATAGTTGTATTACCTCTGTAACAGCTATTCAACGAATGAAGTATAATTATCCATATGATCTTCACGGACAGGGCCCAAGTTTAAAAGCTTTTGATAGATGACAATATAAGACGCTATACTAAAGTCTTATTAAAAAAAATGTTAATAGGAGTTTGTCCATGTCCTCTAGAACAACATATAAGAATATATAGCAGGACAACATCATTTGTCTGTGGAAAATCATTACAAATCACTGTTGAAAAATACATCTGTTTTATGATCTACAGTTAAGGTTAAAAGACCTTTGTTGCCCTGGTTACAATAATAAACACTAAGGTTGCAAATGATCCTATTTTTACATTTAGATTTCTACATATTTAAACGACTGTTGGTCTAGTTATTTCCTCTTTACGTGATTTAAGCTTTATCAGGCGATGCTGCTAAAGCGGATGTCGACAGGGGTTACCATGGTTACATCTTTAATGGCAAGGAGGCTCTCAGTAAGTGACGTTTAAAATGACAGCTTAGTGTGTTCGAAACGATACACGCTACTATTTATTGACACAAAAGTACTTTGAATGATAGTATACATATTGAGTATGAGGTGCAGAGTATGGGATTTCGGATGCACCCACAGACTGAGTCACTCCAGAAGCTCACCTACTTCCTCTTTTGCACTCGTAATATCTTCCGGCGCTAGAGGGTTTTGTCACTTGAAATTTAAACAAATGTTTATTTCAAAATAATCTGCAATAATACAATCACAAGTGATTGATTAGGCTACTAAAAGGATCCAACATGTCAAGCTTAAAAAACGTCCCACTTCCTAAACATTTCTTTCACCACAAAATGATGATTGAGATTTGAAGTAGTTTGACTTGGAAATGTTACATTAGTGCTTGTTCAGGAATAAATCAGGTAAAATATCACCTCACCATAAAAAAGATCCAGCTTAATTAAATAGTAATTAGGTTGTTTTTTAAATGCTGACACAGCATAAGTTGCCCAAGTTTACAATGGGATAATGATAAAGCAGAAACATTCAACTCATTAGATTAGACTGTCATTAAAAAAAAAAAATCTGTTCCAAAGCAGCAATGTTTTAAAATAGAACTGCTAATGCATTTAAACTTCGTTATCTTAATTACAACGTCTATCAAATGATAGATGTTGTAAGTCACAACAAGTTAATATTTAATATTTCACTGGGACTGATTTTCTCTCTTATTTTAATTTGCTGTATGAAGGTGGAGATGGGTGTTCGGTTCTCATAAAACCTTGAGCACATGCAGCAACTTGCGGATGGGATGCTACACAGGCTTCCACCTGTGACGTCTCTCCTCCTGCTCAAATTTCACCTTCAAAAAAAACACCCCTCTCAAAAAATGATTCCTGACTCAGGGCAGGGAAATGGCAGGATACTATGCTTTAGAAGAGTGATTTTGTTGCAAGGCCCGTTTGGATATCTTTAAATGTCTTGTGAAGCGACTGGAGTTACATTATCTTGAGTTTTTTTTTTTCACAAACAGGTTAAAGCTTTAGTTGCGCAACTTGTTCATAATAATGAACGTCTGTTACATTCAAACCATTGCCAAATGAGTTGATACAAAGCTAGTTAAGACTTTCAGCTTCACAAGCTATCTCTGTATTTCTCAGTATGTTTCGAAAATGTTTGGAAAATAACACAGAAAATCAAATGAAGATAATCACCTCTTCTGAAGAGTCCATGTTTAGATTTTTTTTTAAATCCTCCATGTCCTCTTTGCCTACAAGCAACTGCGTGGAGGATGGGTGGGGGTGGTGCGCGGTCACGGAAGGCTTGTATTATGTGGACGCACCACCACCATCATTACTTAGAATTCCTCATGGGGGAGACATAAACTATGCACTGTAGCTTTAAGAACAGAAGTTAAGATAAAGGTAGAAATAAGACTATGGGTACTATTTTCATGAACTGTGTGGTGCGACGCAGATCACAGTCCTGCCCAGTGCGTCAGAGGTGTGCCAAGCACACTCATGCCACTAGCATGGTTGAAAAAAACAAAAAGGCTCATTTGGCTATCTTTTAAAAACAAACTAAAAGAATGGTGGGGTCGTTGCAGCTCATTTGTGTGTGTGACAACAGATTGCTCTCACAACGGCTCCTACCCCACCTGACACCAGGAACTGATATGTGGATAACCCGGCCACCAAACTGCACTGCTCCAGTATGAACAGCTTCACCCAACAATAACATCAAGTGGAAAGGAAGAAAGAAATTAGACACCAGGGTTCATATGAAGGCTGGCAGGAGGATAAAGATTGAGAAAACCCAATAGACCTGATCCTTATTGTAACTCACCACCAAATTACAACATGAAAGCTCAAGGGTGAGGACCCCCCACACAAAGAGCGGCTCTTACTCGTGAAGAGGAGGACAGAGAGAAAAAGGTGCACTCAGCACCACTGGGTACATAGAACTGTTAATGAGAAACCCACTCCAACCCCATCTAAAGCATGCCAGTGGGTATGCATTACACGGCTGGACTGTCAGAATGTCCAGCTTGAGTCCCAAAGTCAGAAATCAGGAACAAGATCTCTGCTGCTACACCCTACAGGCAACATACATGACTCCCCAGAGAGGAAAGCTGCAGATGGGTATGACATCCCATGTGACAGCTGTGGGGAACATTACATCAGTGAAACAGTTTGCCCTGGACAAGACACTGAATGAATTTGAATTATTTAGGTCACGTGAGGAAGACTGAACCATCTCCATGACAACTAACCAAACTCCATGTGCAGTTTGTGGAATGAAATGCTAAATTTACAGGCTTAGTGTTAGAAAAAAAGGGAGTTTTTCTATCCAAATAGATCTATTTTTATCTTTCTATTCCAAACCTCACTCTTGTCATGTCAAAACGTATTAGGAAAACCTAAGACAGGTAAACCTGTCGTATTAGCATAATAAAAGGATATCAGAGACAAATTCATAAGCCATCATTGTTGAACCTGGGTATTACAATGTCACACTATTTCTGGAGGCCAATTCAAATTCTTTTGGAAGCAATGCAAATGTGCAGTGAAGTATCTCTGAATTGACATAACCGTTAAACTACTTAGATAGTTCAGGCAGTAGATTTAGTCAAAACCAAAGATCCATTTAAATATTTGAAATATTGTTTGATTAAAATGATCAGTGCATAGAAGATCCCTTGCAAGATATAAATAATAAAAAATGGACCATTTGTTGAAACAACAGCTTTACTCCGGATGCTCTTGAGGATGCACTCCAAATCAGGGAGCACAAAACAACACGCAACAGGGATGTTCAAAATTGATCTCGGGAGTTTATCCTCTAAGACTAATATTTGATAGCTATAAGCTTGATATTTAATTGTACAGGTTGAACACATATACCGGTGGTACAGTACAAACACAAGCTGGAAATAAAGGCATCCCCAAAATGTTTCTCTGTCCAATCAGATTACTTAGCTGAAAAGGCTAGCCATTGAATGAGAAAATAACTTGGGAAAATCTGAGTGGGTTGATAATTTTTTTGGCTGATAACTATGCGCTAACTATATCAATCCATACAGCAACCTGAGCTAATTGAGCTGCACGCAAGTCTTAACATGTTTTAGGATGGAAGGAAATGACTGGGAAGCTCAAGTTTGGTGAGGTGAAGTTTTTTTTTTTTTTTATTTAATGCCAATGTGTTCTTGTTTGTTTTGTGCTGTGCTGGATACCAGAGTTTTGTTTCCAAAAATAACTAAAGGAGCAGAGGAAATTGAGGCATCCAAATGCTCTCCATCTAATGGTTTTTCTTGGCTTTTAGAGGAGGCCCTCATTTCAAGAGGGTCTGGCTGCTTTGCAAAGAGACAAACGGCAGAGGCAGATGTCACCCGGGAAGAGGGAGTTTACTCTAAAATCAAATAAACAGACAGTTTTTAATCCAATAAAAACCAGGATTAGAAGGGATGTCCAGCACCTCCAAATGCATAGATGGAAATACCAGAAGAGATATCTGCATAAGTACATATTTTGATGTAATGGTAAATACAAAAATATTTTGTTTGTTGCCTACTATATATACTGTTTTCCATGACAGCTGGTGAGAAAACCCACAGCCATGTGTTAAAGTGGCTTTCAAAGAGCCTTTATTCTTTGTGTTTTCACTAAGCTACTCAAGCAGTATTTGATTTAAGTTGTTTGATAAACATGACTGGACCTTAATATTTGAACTTTGATCTGTAAGTCAGTTCCGTTAAAAATGGATTTCCCAAATATCCGTAAATCTGTCCTTCATAGGTTCTTAGTAACGCCCAGCAAAATCAGGCTTCATTACTGAAACTTAAAGCTATAGGCTTTAGTTTCTGTCGCCATCATGAGGAAGTCCAAGCAATGACAACAACACTGACGGTGCGTCCACATGACGCAGGCCTTCGTGATAGCGCATCACCCCAACCCCTCCTCCACACAGTTGCTAGGAGTGTTTATCATTCAAAACATGATGGACTCTTCAGAAGAGGTAATTATCTTGCCATTTTTGTCTTCTTCGTCTCAAAAGCTGAATGCGGCTCTTTCCCTTTCTCAGCGGTGATGTAAAGTGCATCACAGTTTCTGCGTGTGATTGTCACCGGGGTGACATATTGAGAATTATAGAGAGATTTGTGGAGCTGATAGGTTTATTAACTTTGAATCAACTCATTTGGCAATGGCTTGAATTTAACGAACGTTCATTAATATAAAAGAGTTGCAAACAGTTGATTTTAAGGACCGTCCTTTTAAGTTCAAAGTTTTTCAAGTCTGTCCTAAAACAATACTCACATGCTCACAAGTACAGTAAAATACCTTTTGGGCCCCACAATCATTATTCCCTTCTATACTGACAATGTAGAGATCCCTTTATGATGTGATTTTAATGGGAAGTGATGGATGGGGAAATGCATTTCAAAGTTCAACCAAAGCCAATACAATAAACATTGTAATTTCCTCTTGTGGGATTAATAAAGTATGCATTATTAATTATTATTATGACACTTTGGCAGTCTGAGTTAGTTAAATCAAATGGGTATCTAGTGTTTTTAGCAATTTAATACTCATTCCATTTGGTACTCTCTCTCTACTGGAGCTCAACAAGAATAGAACATTAAGGAAACAAATAGAAGACATTTGGCACAAAAGACAAAAAAAACTAATTTTCTACAAATGGCTACGCAACTGGCTGCTGAGGAAGAGATCCATGTCAGAGGAAGTATTACACAATGAATGTCAGAAATTCATTAACTTAAATAACGATCAACATATTTTGCAGATCCTACACTCTATTGCCATAGATTACCTACGACAATAAGTCGTTAAGTCTTTCCCCTTTCCTACCCAGCATTATAATTGGTCTAATAATTGTAGATGGCAGCCTGTGGCTGGGGCTCTCCGCTCAGTGTACTAAGTCTAACACAGAACTTCTACCTGTCATAGATCTTTATTATTCATCGTAGGGATAACTGATCGTGCTCTCTCTGCAGGGCCCGCTTCAGGTCCCTTTTCATTCTGTTCCATTTCATTATTTTTATTTGAAAGAAAACATTAGATTAAAAAAAAAGGCGTAGGGGACACATTTCTTGTATTCGATAATGTAGTTTTCTTTGCTACATTTTAAGCAATTCCAATGCATGAGAAGGAAATATAGTCTGAATATGTTTCTTTCCATCAGTTGTTTACATCTCATTGGTTATTATATCCAAACAAATCCATCAATGACCTTCTGAGAGCTTCCACTGTGCATTCATAATAACACAAGCAAGTGGGATTATGCCAGGGAAATGACAAAATAACAGCCATCACCTCATATGTATTATAGCAGAGGCAACTGAATCTTATTGCTGCAGGTTGTGTCGGTCTCAACCTCTTTGGCAAATCTTACTCCAACTTTTATAATCCTCAATCCAAAATAAAGAACAATACTAA
>JABXJD010000902.1:0-20000 GCA_013375575.1 Percina caprodes | reverse complement strand
ATCTGACAAAGCATCACTGTGGAGAGGGGATCACAGCAAGGACTGACATTAGATTTTATAAGGGTCCTGGGACAGCTGAAGGGCACAGAGAGAAACAGGTTTTTTTTAAAGCAGGGTTGTGACTCTGTGACTGGTCCTTGTAATTTGTGTACAATTCTGATTGGTTAAGAAGGAAGGTGAACGCCTCCACCAGCTGATTCCATTTAGGAAGAGATTAATTAATTAAATTAGGTCTTCCTGAAAGAATTCACGCTGAGCTGTATTTAATTCAGGAGAGAGTAGTTGCAGATATGTGACTGTTATACACAGCAAAAAAGTACATTTATTAGGATAACAGCTGAATTGATTTAGGAGTGCACTGATTAAAAGTTAAGTCTTCCTGAAAGAATTTACGCTGAGCTACATTTGACTTTTTTATGAGCATGTCACAGGTCAGGTTGATCAAAGAGCCAGCAGGTAGCATTTTCTGGCCAGATTCTTTCAGAACCTTGTCTACTGTACCTCCCTCTTCACAGCCATCATGGCTTCAGGGTGCTTTATGAGGAAGAGGAGCAGCCAGAATGCAGAAGGCCCTGTGTTGACGTGGGAAACCCAAAGAACAACAAGCATGTACCTATCTATCATTGACTCCTTTATACCCAATTCCGGTCTGGTCTGCTGCATGTCCCACACCCAGCAACTTATATTCTCATTGTTTTTTGTCTTTTGCATTGACAGCATGTTCCAAAAGAATGCCTTTAGCCTGTCTGCCTCCATCTTTTTCTTTACGGCCAGGATTCCATGAGACTGATTGGGATGTAAGTCGTCAAATTTACAGAACTTGTCAAATAAGGCTTCTGGTTCAGCTTTGTCTTTCTCTACACTTCCTTCAGGCGTGTGTGACACACTGCCAAAAAGGGATAAGTAGCCAGCCCTACAAATAACATTGTAGCTGCACTTATACAGACTCTCTTCCAGCCAGGTCTTTTGAACTGCAGATGAGCCAATGTTCTGTAACATCACATTTGCAAATTACACATCACAGCCCTCTCAGGTGTTTGTAGCTGCTCTTCATGATAATCTCGTGCTCATTACCTAACGATTTGTAACCAAAGACTTGGTGCAAAAGCTTCCTGGCAATCATGTTGAAGTCCAGTTTTTCTTGGCTATCCTTTAAAAATGCCACAAATGATAAAGGGTCCATAATAAATGTACATATATATATATATATATATTCTCTAGGTCGCTGCACAGGCCCCCAATCAGAAAGGCAAGAAAACCAAGAAGGATTGGTAGCAGCAAAGTCATGACTAATTCCTCTGGCAGCCACATTGTGATTTGTGGTAAAAGTCCACATCCAGGATGATAAACAGCCTACTATTTTGTTCTTCCCTTTGCTCATGAGATCAGTTTTGATTTCGATAATGAGAAACTATTCTGTTAGGTTTAGAAAATAATCAAACTATACCCAATGTAAACAAGATTAGAAAGATGTCTAATCTTGTATTTTGTATTGTTATTAGACAATACAAGGAAATTGTGATGCAATCCCTGATATTAAAAACAATATAAAATAAAGTCAAGAAAGTACTAAATTTGCTATAATCGTGTATGTGTTGGTTAAAACCACCACGACTGGTATAGTAAGGCAAGGGAATTCTTCTAAGACCACTTCAGTAGTGTGTTGACAAATGTAGTGTTCTTTGTTTTTTCTGAAGATTTAGTAAGGCAAGGGGATTCTTCTAGGTCCACTTCAGCAGTGTGGTGACAAATGTAGTGTGGTCTGTTTTTTCTGAAGATTTTGGCAAATTATATCAACATTGGGCCTCATCTTTAGCACTCTCGCTTGATCACTGCAATATGCTGGCCAATGCTCATTTGGTCCTCTCCCTGCTCTATTAGAATTTGTATGACTATTTTAATTGTTTAATTATTATTAGTTTTTTTGTTGTTGTATTTTATCTATTTTCTTTTCTATTTTTTTTATTATTACTTTTTTATTACTCTTGTGTGAGTTAGTCTCCAGTTGTTTGACTGCTTGTATTTGTGCTGTCTTGTTTTATTTATAATAATAAAAAATTCTGTTATGGATTAGTCAGACTCGCTACTGTCGTGAGGCAAACAATAGCTATGTTAGCTAAGGTTACCTCTAATATTAACTTTGGTTACATTGGCAAGGATATATGAAATACTTTACTGTCATTGCCACTGACAGTAGCCAACCACTTTCAAGCAGCATCTGCCATTAGGACTATAATGTGCCAGTGGAACAGTGGCTGAACACTCCAGGGATTGGCTTATACCACTGTACCACTAGTGGCATACCATTAGCCACTTTTAATCTCTACACTAGTCTTTTTTTTACTCATCAATCTCATTTATTAGGCTGTGTCTGCTTTCTGATGGATTATGGCGTTATCCACAAACAAGTTTCTGTTTAAAAATGTGTTATACCTTGGCGGCTGAAATGAATAGCACCCTCAACTTGTTATGTCACCAAGGGATTTTCTAGGGATAAACTTTGTTTATACTCACACATCAATCCTTAATATTATAGCTTACTTGATGTATTCTGGCTCTTGGCTTAAAAAAATAACAGATAAAATGAATGTACAGCAGCTTTAATTGTAAGAAAACAATCTTAAATCACACAACCCAGGAAACAAAGACTAAGACACTGCTGTCTAGCTTGTCCTTTCACAGAGCAGCCTAAATTTAGCCAGGGCAGCTATAACTACTTAGATTTCCTTTTAAAGGGCTAATCAGGTTTAAACTGCTGCAGGGATGTGATCATGTTCAGGCAGAAAGAGAGCAGATAAGGATGCTCAAGGGCAGTTATTTTGAAAAGCCCTATTTCGAAATTATTGATCCTCACCCCTTGGACATGTTAGTGCTCATTTGAATGACCTTCCTGTGCTGTTAACATCAAGATCCAAGCAGGGCGTACCTATCATTGGCTTGCAGATTTCTGTATTTAATGACTGATTCAATCAGCCTTGTGTTACATTAACGCTACGCTTCCTCTCTCAGATAGTGTATGATGCTGTAAATGAATGAGTTTGTAATTTTTGCTGCTACCATTTAAAAATTCAGTGACATCACTTGAGGATTAGTTATGCCTCACCCACATGTAAATGTAAATATTAGATGTAAACTAGTGGCAAGGAAAGATCTTGCCTTTATCATTTTCCTTTCTACCTTCCTTTTATTGTCTCTTCCCTCCCTGACTGTAACTAATTCTTTTCTTCACCTGCATTTCATATTCTTCACGCATGTCTGTGGACATATCTCCCAGTTTGCTATTACTATGGCATAGAAAGGGGAAAAGGTGGTGTCTTCGTAAGGAATTACAGCATAGAGCATTTCAGGGAAGCATTAGTGTAAAATGCCTTACAGTACCAGGGCCGAATCCATATTTCTGGCATGGTTGTCTCCAGCAGAAAATAGACTGCAAACCCTTCGGTACCACATTCTCTCCATTCAGCTACACTTGTCATGCATAGTGCTGCAGGTGAAGTGGTCTTGCAAGGCCAGACATATATATGTGTTTTGTTTACATGTCGATCTTGAGGCAACTGGCATGGGTTTAACATAAAATATGCGTGGGAAAAACAAAAGTCAAATTTTAAACATCAATACACCTGGTGAAAGTTGTGCTAAAAACAAGCATGGAGCAAATTGATACACAACCACAGATTTAAAGGATAGGTTCACAATGTTTTCAAGTCTGTCTTAAAGCAATAATTAGGTACTTATACAGTATATCAATTGAAACAGTACACAGTGAAGAAATCCTTTTGCAATGCACAATTTGAGGCTTAAACTTTCTGGAGTAGACAAATCAAGTGAGTATCTTCTAATGTTATAGTCTTTTTAGTATGAATGTAGTAATTTAATATGTGTTACATTCTATCCATGTAATGTCTCAGTGAATGCAGGATGGACCCAAAAGCATGACCCAGAGACCAATCAGATAAACATAAAAGTTTGTATCTTCTCAAATAATAGAAAACTAATCTGACCACAAGGTCCATTTAGTAGAGATACTGTTGTTATGACTTGGGGGGAGAATAAATAAACATGTTAATGAATAATTTAAATACCCTAATATCCTATTGTTCATACCTTCCTGGATGTCATGTGTAAGATCTGAGGAGCTCCATACACTATGGTTGTTTTTCCTGCATTTAATTTCACACCAGAGTCTCTGTTTCTCTGGGTTCTCCTCTTTCTTTCTTATCCTCAGCTGCTCATTCCCTTTTACACATTGTTCCACCAGAAATCTACTTTGACACAGCAACTTTTTTTCTCCCCTTTCTGATTATCAATGAAACTCTTAGAAGAGGATGTAGAGCACGTTGGGGGCTTCATCTTCCTTTCCCCTCTCATCTCTCTTTTACATAAATATGTGTCTGTCTTTGTTTCTATCAGTTTCTGTCTTGGTTTTTTTGTCAGTCTTTCTTCCTGTCAATTCTTTTGGGCTCCTCTGTGCTTTCCTGTCCTTTACTTACTCTCTCTCCCATATCCTTGCACCTCTCTTAGCTGTACTAATGAAAGGATGACTGATCTAGGTGTTGGCTATGAGATGGAGCCTGTCATTTACTTTTTTATGTTACCATGAGAGCTTTCAGTCCATGCTGAAATAGCACAAGTACTGCTCCCGCCTAGCTATTGCCACTGACACACTGATGTTCGCTGGAGTCCCAGCGAGTAGGAGTCAAAACAAAACCTTGTAATTCAATCCCTGTTGCCACTGTGTACCTCACTCCCTCTCTCTCATTGTGGCAACATTCTCTCACAGTCAATTTCTCTCTCTCTTGAAGAGTGTTCCTTCTATTTGTCTCTTTACCTGGCCCTGTGCCTTTTCCCACTCTCTCTTCTCCATTTCCTTCAGATTTTGTGTCCTTCCAGAGGCTATCCTTTTCAGTATTTGCACGACTGAATATTATGGCACACATGGATGAGTTGGGTACAGTTATTTAATTAAATATGTGTCCATTTTGCTGCATGTGGTTTTGCAGACCACAGAAATGCATTTGTTGGTGCAGATATACACATTTCCAACTGCGTGCATCTGTGTCTTGGATATGTTTGTGTCCTCTGTGTGCTGAATGACACTTGAACCAGTCAGTCTCCTCCATGCCTCATCGCTCTACATTGTTTTCCTGTTCGTTTGACTGACATGTCATCCTCAAAAGATGTTTGCATCGCCTAGGCACTCTAGATTGGACACGCTCGCGCGATCCCAGCCTGGGCTGTGTGTGTGAAGAAAGACAGGCAGTTTGGTTCTGGTTTATTTATAGTCTCCCACACTTGTTCACACTCTGGAGACTATGTTTTGATTAGACGTCTCACACTGGGATATCAGGGCCTCAGTAGTTACACATTATCTAGAATTCTTTTAGTTTTTTTGTAATGGTGAGGTGAGTCAAATCATAATCATCAAGTCAGATCTCTTCTAGAATGTTTGCCATCATAGGGAGACAGTCCAAAGTCTGAAGTTTAATGTTTTGTGTTCATATTTGTTCTTAAACACAACCACAGCATGTACATCATGCACAAAAAAACAAATAGTGACTATATATAGCTCCCAATTTGCAAGTAGGTCACTTAAAACTAACAGAAGAAAGGACATCTAGTTCATCACTCACTTCACATTAAAATGTAAGATAATCCAGGTTATGGTCCTAGGATTCTGAAAGGCACTACTGAGCTTTATTAAAGGTCTTGGAAACCTGACTCAAATAGAACTTTATCCCAGGGAATGAATTCCATGATACTATTTTGATAAGTTTTTATGACCATCCTTCCAGAGATTGCTCTCCAGAGATTTTGGTGAAAGTATTGGATGGTTTGACATGGAATTACACAAAAGTTAAGTCAAAAGTTTGGGGTCACTTAGAAATTTCCATTACACTCCATTGTAGACAGAATACCAGCTCAGATCAGTTGCATTGTTTTTTTAACCAGGGCAGCAGTTTTCAGATGACATTATGTGCTTACATAATTGCAAAAGGGTTCTCTAATGTTTTCTCAGTAAGTTTTTTAAAATGATATCAGATTAGTAAACAGAATGTGCCTTTGGATCATTGGATGAATGGTTGCTGTTTATGGGCAATGTAGCTATTGCATTAAAGATCAGCCAGTGGTATGGAAATTCGTAAGTGACCCCAAACTTTTGACCGGTAGTGTGTGTACAGACATTCAGGGTCCCCAGGGGTTCAACTTCCTAATGACTATGGTGATCCCCTGTTTTTTCCTCTATTGCCCCCACTAGGTTAATATTTGTGTATTTGAGTGAAATGTCTCAACAACAATTGGATGGATTGCAGTGAAATCCACTACTTGCATACATTACCTTGTTAAGAATAATTATAATCACTTTCATCATCTCTTCACTTTTCACCTGGTCAACATTTTAGTTTGTTCAGTACTTAAATTTGTGACTAAATACCTGCAGAACTAATGACAGCATCAGCATCAGCCTACAGTACTTTGTGTTTAGTGCAAATTAATATATAGCAGCATGCTACAGCAACATATTGTCACTCCCAAGACCACAACAGCCTGCTCTTCTCCCAATGTGACACACTTCAAAACAACAAATCAAAGAATTCACCAATGCAGAATCATCTTTGCATAGCACATCTCCATTGCTTCTCTCTTGGCATCCCCCAGGTGTGCTGCATCAGTGGCTAACAAGGAGTCAGACACCGCCATCCGTGCTGACCCGCCAATCTCTTAACACTCTAATTTACCAAAGAAAGAAAGTGCATACAATAATACTGACACAGTGATTATGTATGTAAATGTCAAGCTATTGACAGTTGACTTTTTTGAGATTTGGGGTTTTTTCCCTTGTGTTGTTTGTTTTGTTTTTGTTTTTTATCCCAGTGCTGGTTGGACTCCTTTTGTTAATAAATCTTAGTTACAAACTCTCTCCTGCCTTCCTGCCTCATCTCTGTGTTTGGATCCTCAATTCTGTTACGTGTTATGTAACAGGCACAGTTTAAAACACAATGCTAAACATTGTTTAACTGGACTATTTAAGTTTAGGCAACACAAGAAACGTAGTTCTGTTAGTTAGTAGTAAAACTCCAGACATTGGCTTAAAATGAGTCAAAACTACTTACACAAGGATGTAATGTGATGTCATTGCGTCACAGGCTAAAACTCTAACTTCAAAATGACAGACTTTTGGTTTCACACGGCATACAAATCCCATTCTGCTGAGTGAATTCGGTGCTCTTATACTTTGTCACCTCACTTTTCTCGTTTTCCACTGTATACTACAAACTGGTGCAGAGGCAGGTCCTGAGCATCGAGACAGGGGCGGAGGTCCTTAACAAATCCTAATTGGCGGTTGTTATAAGCTGCTTCCATAATTGACCCATACGATTGTTTTCTGGGTGAGGATTAGCCTGACGTCATACGTCAAACTCAGATTTTAGTCAGAATACAAACTTTCCAACCTCGAATGTTGTGAGCGGGCTAAATTTGGCTGGCATCCAGGCTAGGTGAGGATAGCTGTACAGTATATGTGTGATCATTTTGAGGCACGTGGGTTGGACAGGTGAACAAGAGCAGTATCCCTCCAACCTGAATAATTCTCTGGTCATATCTCTAAGTGACAACTGTGAAAAGCACACACACACTCATTGAGAGGTCTGTGATAAGGTACTATAATCCATTTACTGGTGGGGGCTACTATCCTGCTATCATGCTGAGTGATGGAAACCAGCTTTCATCTTTCAACTCTCTCTCCTCCTGTATATAACTCGCTCTCTCTCACACACACACACACACACACACTCCCACACTTGCTATGATTTTCAAGGATTAATCAGCTTATGAATGCATGTAGGTGGTGAGAAGAAAACTCAACCCCACATAGATGAGCAGTTGAATGTTTTTAGCTTGAGCCAGTAGGCAGGTGTAATGTAATTAAATCACAACTTCCTTGGTTTGAGGCCTTCTGTTCAAATGTAATTCTGTGCATTATTCTGCCTGTCTGTCTGTCATTAAGGAGCATAATAGAGCTACTTCCTGTTTTGATTGTTTATTCAATTGAAATCTAGTGCATTTGACACCATGCACATTTTCTTGTGTGTGTGTGTGTGTGTGTGTGTGTGTGTGTGTGTGTGTGTGTGTGTGTGTGTGTGTGTGTGTGTGTGTGTAAACATGCATTGGTATGTTTTTGATATTGACTAATGTTCCAGTTATAGTCTAAGAGGATATTCAAATCAACAAATAGGGACCTTATTCTGAAAAACACAGAAAGGCAGCCGGCAGCCAGCTTGATCTAATGGTAAGTCTTAGAAAATCCTTGAAAAGCTGGTTTTCTCACTCCCTGTAAATATGGGAGTGGAAAAACCCAAATCAGCAAATAAAAGCAATGGTTGAATGGTCCACATGAACATTGACTGTCAACATTGAGGGTGAACATAAAGGCGCAGATACACCAACACGATTATCGGCCATTGGACAGTCTGGCGAGGCTGGTGACTCGAGTCTGTTAGGTGTGATCCATCCCGTCGTCAACCGTTGGACATGTTGAATTGGTGGGCTGGCAGTCAGATTCAATGACCAATCTGATTGGTGGAGTGCCAACCTGGAAATGACGAGCGGGATCTCAAAATCTGAGAAAAATCTTTCAAACTGACCTTTGTTGATCTAAAAAACAGACAGGTTAAGCAAATCTATGGCCTATTTCTCATTTAAAATGTTTTCAGAAACACGTTTCGGTGAACTTTTTTCGAAAAATACAAGATTGTATTCGGAATGAGCCGCCATTTTGGTCAGCTTTGAAATTCGGAAGAAGCCAGACCCATGTGATGTCTTCGTCATTTCTGCTTTTCACTGGGTGACAATATAGATTAGCGTCGCCTGCTGTTATGGAGACGTAATATGTTTTGCGCACACACAGGACGTACGCTGAAGTCACCGTCACTTCCATATCTTCTGAGGCACTTTTTGGACTGACGGAAGCCAAATGATCCTTTTCTGGCGACGGTCGGCCATCGGGTTGGTGTGTCAGAGCCTTAATAGAGGAAAGAAGTTATTTACCAATTATGCAGAACTATCAGATACATCACAGCTGGCAGACAGTATGCTAAAGATGTCTTGAGTGGGAAATGACTCCTCAGAAGACATTAACTGTTTTTCATTACTCATTGGGTTCAGGTTTCTACCGTTCACATCCATGGAACAGGCTTACTATGCACAGATAAGAGGCCCAAGGGGTCAGGGGCCACTATAAGCAGGATATTCTGTGTACAGTGACTGTTATTAACATTTCATATTGCACAGTGACATGTCAAAAACACCTTCTAGCAAACTGAAGGAATGACCTAAACATTCCCTTTGAAGTTGCTACAAGCAAGAAGCCATTATGACACCTTTAAGGGAGTGTTTATCCCTTCAGGTTTTCTGTTGAATGTTTATGACTAGTGCTTAATACTGACAATATTGGTCCTCCAAACAGGCATTGAGAAATAAAAAGGGACCTTATTCTAAAAAACACAGAACAGTAAGCCTGTAGCTTGATCTCATGGCAGTTCTTAAATCTTTAAAGAAGCAGTGAATCTGGTTACATCACTGTTTTAATATGTGATTAAGAAATTCCACATGAGCAAATATAAAGCTATGATTTAATCTGGTGCTTGAAAATGAACAAGCATTCTCAGAATGTATTTAAATTAGTTAATAAATAAAGAGTACATTAAACAAATAATAATTTAGAATATAATGCAAACAATGTTATAATAATCTGTTCACTATAGGGCAGTTTACAGTTTACAAACACTGTGTTCTTCCAATGGTGCTATGTGCCATTGAACAAGTGATGGCCTTTCACTAAAAAGACATCTTTTTACATGTACCACTATGTTGAAGCTACTGCTTAAAGGAACAGCTCAATCTTTTTGAATGTAGCCACATGGTTATACCACTCCGGCATCATGGAAGAAACAGAGAGCGACCGTGACATTTTAACATTATGTGCAGGACGTATCCTAAGCCATTAAGCACAGTCTGTAGCATGGAAACAAGACTAATGAAATGGAACGACACATCCTAATTGGAGTAATGCCTTATGATTATTGACCATAATTGGATTACTATGTGCATGTAAACATAGCCATTATCTAGTTCCACTTCCCCTCATTCACTTTGCAATACATGCCATGTGTAATTAGATCTTTAAATTTGTCTTGAAATAAAGTCATGTGCCAGCTAACAATGATGACCCAAATACACAGACAAGTGTGAGCCACAAGCATTCAAAAAAAAAATCTGAAACCCCCAAATGTAAAATTTAAAAGTGTTGTAAAAAATGCTGTAAAAGTGTGACATAACTCCACTGGTTGCCAGGATATTTCTTAAATTTGTATTAACATAGAGAGATTTGGGAGTTCAATACTAAAGTTTTTTAAGGAGGATCATTTTACATTTAGTAGTTTATTTTTTACACATTTACTGAAAACAAGCTTAAATTTAGATGTAACATGTTAATTAGTGTGCTTCAGAGGTGAGTGCTTCAAATTTAATTGACAAATATGAGATGTTCTCATCTATCTACCAGAAAGTGAATAAACAGTATTTCCCAAAATTTCGAACTATTTCTTAGATGAAAGAGACAGACTATTAGCATAATATTTTAGTGTAATTAGCGTTGTCTCTGCCGTTTTGTCAACACCATGATGTGAGAAGTGCTGGGTGTGCATACACTGTTCATCAAGAAATAGTTTCAGATCTAAACCAAAGAATTGTCATTGTTATATTTCTGATTGTGTATGGATTATACAAACTAGCCAGTAGGTGTATTTTTGAACTATGGACAGAGCAAGCCCTGCTACTTCTTTCACCTTCCAGTCTTTATGCTAAGCTAGGTTAATCACCCCCACAGGCATGAGCGAAGCATAACTCTCAGCAAGACAGTGAATATTTCCCAAAATGCTGAACTATTTCTTATTGGCTGTTCACACTGAAATTGTGGAAAGAATCACACATAAGGGCCTATTTGAAATTATTAAAGAGCGTGACCTAATAATAGAATATAAAATAAAATGCTCCCGCATATTTTGGATATGAATAGGCTTTCTTTGATAGATACGTTTAGTCAGTTTGCTGACTAGCTTTAATAGTTTAATCATTTGTATTCTGCAGCTGATATGTTTGAAGTTAAGATGACAAATGTCTCTGGACCACATCTGAAGGTGCTCCACATTTCTAGTATGGGGGGAAATAAGGAACGGGAGGACGGATGGAACAAGGGAGGAGAAGGATAGAGGATGGAGAAGACTTTCTCAGTCATTCAGACTGACTGAATGTCTGACTGATCAGTCATACTCACACTGACTCTATTTTCCTCTCTGCAACATTGCAACTGCAATCACAACGCACACCTACACATTTTCACACACTTACTAAAGCACTGCATACTTTTGACATGTAGTAATCACGCACACACACACACACACACTTTTGTGTGCCAGATAAAAGAACACCTACATCAATGGCAGGACTGTGAAGTGCGTGTGTCGTAGAGATAAAAGAACTATGCAACATATTCCAGCCTGCAGCAACCCTTCATGTCAGCCATGGGACACACACACACACACACACACACACTACAGGCCAAAAGTTTGGAACCACCTTCTCATTCAATGTGTTTTCTTTATTTTCATGACTATTTACATTGTAGATTATCACTGAAGGCATCAACATTATGAATGAACACATATGGAATTATGTACTTAACAAAAAAGTGTGAAATAAATGAAAACATGTCTTATATTCTAGTTTCTTCAAAGTAGCCACCCTTTGTTCTGATTACTGCTTTGCACAACCTTGGCATTCTCTGGAAGAGCTTCAAGAGGTAGTCTCCTGAAATGGTTTCCCAACAGTCTTGAAGGAGTTCCCAGAGATGTTCAGCACTTGTTGGCCCTTTTGCCTTCACTCTGCGGTCCAGCTCTCCCCAAACCATCTCGATTGGGTTCAGGTCCGGTGACTGTTGAGGCGCAGCATTCCATCACTCTCCTTCTTGGTCAAATAGCCCTTACACAGCCTGGATGTGTGTTTGGGGTCATTGTCATGTTGAAAAATAAATGATGTTCCAACTAAACGCAAACTGGATGGGATGGCATGTTGCTGCAGGATGCTGTGGTAGCCATGCTGGTTCAGTATGCCTTCAATTTGGAATAAATCCCCAACATTGTCACCAATCAAAGCACCCCCACACCATCACACCTCCTCCTCCATGCTTCAAGGTGGGAACCAGGCATGTAGAATCCATCCAGACACCTTTTCTCCGTCGACACTGCGGTTGGAACCAAAGATCTCAAACTTGGACTCATCAGACCAAAGCATAGATTGTGTTTCTTGGCCCAAACAAATCTCTTCTGCTTGTTACCTCTTCTTAGAAGTGGTTTCCTAGCTGCTATTTGACCATGAACCGCCCATTTCTTAAAGTAATGATGGCCACTTGTTTCTTTTTACTTAGCTGATTGGTTCTTGCCATAATATGAATTCTAACAGTTGTCCAATAGGGCTGTTGGCTGTGTATCAACGTGACTTCTGCACAACACAACTGATGGTCCCAACTCCATTCATAAGGCAAGAAATTCCACTAATTAACCCTGACAAGGCACACCGGTGAAGTGAAAACCATTTCAGGTGACTATCTCATGAAGCTCATTGAGAGAACACCAAGGGTTTGCGCGGCTTTAAAAAAAGCAAAGGGTGGTTACTTTGAAGGAACTAGAATATAAGACATGTTTTCAGTTTACTTTTTACATAATTCCATATGTGTTCATTCATAGTTTTGATGCCTTCAGTGATAATCTACAATGTAAATCGTCATGAAAATAAAGAAAACGTATTGAATGAGAAGGGGGTTCCAAACTTTTGGCCTGTACTATATATATACACTACCGATCAAAAGTTTGGGGTCACATTGAAATGTCCTTATTTTTGAAGGAAAAGCACTGTACTTTTCAATGAAGATAAGTTTAAACTAGTCTTAACTTTGAAGAAATACACTCTATACATTGCTAATGTGGTAAATGACTATTCTAGCTGCAAATGTCTGGTTTTTGGTGCAATATGTATATAGGTGTATAGAGGCCCATTTCCAGCAACTATCACTCCAGTGTTCTAATGGTACAATGTGTTTGCTCATTGGCTCAGAAGGCTAATTGATGATTAGAAAACCCTTGTGCAATCATGTTCACACATCTGAAAACAGTTTAGGTCGTTACAGAAGCTACAAAACTGACCTTCCTTTGAGCAGATTGAGTTTCTGGAGCATCACATTTGTGGGGTCAATTAAACGCTCAAAATGGCCAGAAAAAGAGAACTTTCATCTGAAACTCGACAGTCTATTCTTGTCCTTAGAAATGAAGGCTATTCCATGCGAGACATTGCTAAGAAATTGAAGATTTCCTACAACGGTGTGTACTACTCCCTTCAGAGGACAGCACAAACAGGCTCTAACCAGAGTAGAAAAAGAAGTGGGAGGCCGCGTTGCACAACTGAGCAAGAAGATAAGTACATTAGAGTCTCTAGTTTGAGAAACAGACGCCTCACAGGTCCCCAACTGGCATCTTCATTAAATAGTACCCGCAAAACACCAGTGTCAACATGTACAGTGAAGAGGCGGCTGCGGGATTCTGGGCTTCAGGGCAGAGTGGCAAAGAAAAAGCCATATCTGAGACTGGCCAATAAAAGAAAAAGATTAAGATGGGCAAAAGAACACAGACATTGGACAGAGGAAGACTGGAAAAAGTGTTGTGGACGGATGAATCCAAGTTTGAGGTGTTTGGATCACAAAGAAGAACGTTTGTGAGACGCAGAACAAATGAAAAGATGCTGGAAGAATGCCTGACGCCATCTGTTAAGCATGGTGGAGGTAATATGATGGTCTGGGGTTGCTTTGGTGCTGGTAAGGTGGGAGATTTGTACAGGGTAAAAGGGATTCTGAATAAGGAAGGCTATCACTCCATTTTGCAACGCCATGCCATACCCAGTGGACAGCGCTTGATTGGAGCCAATTTCATCCTACAACAGGACAATGACCCTAAACACACCTCCAAATTGTGCAAGAACTATTTAGAGCAGAAGCAGGCAGCTGGTATTCTATCGGTAATGGAGTGGCCAGCGCAGTCATCAGATCTGAACCCCATTGAGCTGTTGTGGGAGCAGCTTGACCGTATGGTACGCAAGAAGTGCCCATCCAACCAATCCAACTTGTGGGAGCTGCTTCTGGAAGCGTGGGGTGCAATTTCTCCAGATTACCTCAACAAATTAACAGCTAGAATGCCAAAGGTCTGCAATGCTGTAATTGCTGCAAATGGAGGATTCTTTGACGAAAGCAAAGTTTGATGTAAAAAAAATCTTATTTCAAATACAAATCATTATTTCTAACCTTGTCAATGTTTTGACTCTATTTTCTATTCATTTCACAATGTATGGTGGTGAATAAGTGTGACTTTTCAGGAAAACACAAAATTGTTTGGGTGACCCCAAACTTTTGAACGGTAGTGTGTATATATATATATAGTACAGGCCAACACCTTTAGGAGTGTCCTAAAATGATGGGCAGGAATAAAATTATTGACTTAAACTACATCAAGATGTGACTAATGGAGAATGTGGACTAAATATTACCATTTTTGATCACCATGCAAAACCAAAGGTACAGAAACATGTAGCATAGCATAAATAAGAAGAGTGTGAAACTGACAGGTAGGCCGACATGAAGCCAGACAAAAAGTACAAATATAAAATAGATTATTACTGTTCTTATCACGGAAATCAATCACATGCAAAATCCATGATGGTATGCTGACCTGCTTGCCAAATGAGCAAGATGCCACTATGTCCTGGCCTACATGTTGACTGACAGAGTTGTTTTTTAAACCTTTATTTATCCAACTCAATGCAGCACATTTGACCAAGATCAAGCAGTCTTGCACTGTTGCCCACTGACTGTACAGATATACTACAGGATACAAGTCCCAGAGCTTACAGTGAAGCATCATTCTGTCACAGCTGCATGCCATCTACCTTGCTATGTCCCACCGGTTAGCAGAAAATAGAGAGGATAATGAGAAGTAAATCTCTTGGGTAAACATTAGGTATTATCTGCAGTGACAGTTTCTAGCACTCTGAGTGAGAAACAAAATATTTTGAGTCATATTAGATCTTTTTTTTTTTTTAGGTAAGGGGTGTTCTGCGTTCTGTTTCCTATGCAAATGTGAAAAATACATCAAATGTGGAAATAATTATGTCATTTGCAAAAACTGCAGCATTCTTTTATATTAACTTCATTCTGATAGCAACAAAAAGGTTCTTTGAAAATAGTGTTTTGCCTTTACACGTCTGTACGTTACGTTCATAAATCATGTATAATGTGCAATGAAATTAGGATGCTCAAAAAGTAGACAAAATGTACAAAACAAGCAGAAATGTTGAGAAATTTTGGATATTCTTTTTTCGAGGGTACACTGTGTTAAAAATGGAGAGTGAGCCAGGAAGTGATCAGCTTAGCTTAGCATAAAGACTTACTTAAAACCAAACAGAATTGTAAAATGAGAAGCTGATGCTTCACAGACAGACTCCAGGAAGTCACTCCCACTGTTTGCCAAGGAACTCTAGCTCTCTGTTACACTTCTTTCCCAAAATTAACTATTCTTTAATAAAAGATGAGTATGAGACAAAATGGATCAAAAGGAATTGGGCCTGCATTTGCTTCAAGGGGAACTTCAGTCCACTTGGATTCACAGTATGTCATACAACTCCTCATCTGTGTGTGGGACTAACTATTTTCATAGGGCAAAAAATCTTTGGTATTTGAGGACTGAAGGAGGAAGAAATATAGTTTACATCTATTGACCTGGGAGGCATGAACGACAACCAACATCAATCTTGAATTTTTGTGTGAGAATATTGTCAGCTAAGAGTATGCAAACATCTACCTGGTTCCCAACAATGGTTTAAAGTTCTTTAGCCATTATGCAGAACAGTCAGTCTATCACAGCTGGCTGACAGTGTGCTGAAGATGTGTCAAGTGGGAAACAGATGACTCATCAGATCACAGTTCCGTTTTTTATTGCTCATGGTTTGCATGCCTTGGATGGATGGATTGGCCCCTTGAACAAGGTCAAGGTCAAGGGGCCCTATTAGCAAAACTCTGTGTGAAGGGACTGTTATTAAAATTTCTCATTGCACAGTGAAATGCCCAAAAGTCCTTTTGGCCTAAACATTGACTTTGAAGTTGTTACAAGAAAGAAGCCATCATGACACCTTCAAAGGGAGTGTTTATCCCCTCAGGTTTTTTGCTGGTTGTTTAGGGCTAGTGCTTTGTACTGACATCATGCAATATGGTCCTCCATGCCTGCAAGGAGCAATAAAGACCCATCCTTTCATAATCTATGCTCACATCAAAATATGCATGATTTTGCAAGAGGAAAATTTAAAAAGTCAGTGGTGGTATGAGCATTTGGGTTTTTGCATTGGAACTCCACAGGGGCTCAAAGAAATTGTGGGTTAGGGTTAGGTTAACCATCTTGCAACTGTGAGTATTGTGAGGGCAAAAAATAAATAGATAAAAATGTTGGGGCATTAACAAGAATGAGTGACATTCATTTCAACAGAGAAGCATTTCTGTTTTGTTTTTTACAGAGGTTTTTAATAGTCACAGTTGTGCTAGAAGGCCCTGGATTGACTTGCTGTCTGTATTTTTATTTATTTATTTTATATATGTTCCAATTTCCTTAAGCACCAGTTAGAGAAACTGAGTATTTTTTTAGCAGTTAGTTTCTTGTAAATTTGTTTTTCTGAATGTGTTCAATAGTTTGAGACTGCGCTCTTTACACACTAAAGAGATGGGTTTTTTTTCCAAGAAACCTAATAAATAATTTGACATCTATTTCTTTTCTCATAATGCTTCAACTCACTTGTAAATGTGGTCACATCAGAACTCCTTTGGATTTGACACCTCTGATTGAACTTTGGAGCCAAATTTGGTGTTTCTACATAGAGTGATGTATTGTTGTTATTGAATTCATAATCAACTGGTTTAATGTTTGCAGAACATTCATGTTTCTAAAATACAACCACATAAATCAGTATATAAGCTACGACAAAACTGTAAACATTGCCAATATTTGTTTATTTTAATTAATGCTTGAGGAAAAGAAAGCCATCTGCCATGTTTTCTAGTTCTGGCAACTGTCACGTTTTAATGACCTCAAAGGACACACAGCTTATCAAGTGGAATAAATGATCCTCCCTTTTCTTGTCATTAAAGGAATTTGAGGATAAATTCTTTAGCAGAGAGGAATACAGTCCTGCCGAGAAACAAAATCTACAAAAGCAGTCAAATCTCTAGTATTATAATCCTTGTGTATGACAGTGGTTTTTGAAGTCTAATCATTCCTACAATGAAATCCTCCTCCTGTCTGTCTTCGGGAAGAAAAATCTATAAAACCACATGCTTAGTCTGAGGAGTGGAGCGGTGCCAACTAATTCCAAGCTTCCATCATCACACACAAACACACAACTCAAAACAAGACAACTTTGCTCAAAGCGCAGAGACTCCCATACAAACTGCCAAGGCTTCTAGCTGCAGGCTAACAAGCAGCTCAATGCCCCCCACCTCCCTCCTCTATGATGATGAGGATGTGTGTGAGAGAAAGACAGAATGGAAAATAGACAGAGACATAGGGAGGGCAACAAAGACACAAAAAGAGTATTAGAGAGAAAGCGATGTGAAGAGAGAGTGCGAGGAAGTGTGTGTTACGTAAACCCCAGGTGGTGCTTGTTGTCCTGGATAGAAGTATCACCTGGGGGAGGACTGCACCAGCATAGCAAGTCTCTCCACACCTCGCCTCTCTCCTCCCTTTTCTTCCACAAAGGCACACACATTAGCAAGAGTCAAGAAGAAGAGAAATAAATAAGGCAAGGTTAGGGGATAAGGAAGGGAGGGTTAGTGGTGGGGAGGTGGGTGTGGAGGAAAGGCAAGAATGAAAAGACGATGGAGAGGAAAATACATGCAGGAGGTAGAGATGAAGGAGAAGGGAAGGAAGAGAGAAAAGTGAAATGCATAAAAAAAACATTTCAGAAATGTCAGTGTGCAGTTTGAAAAAGCCCAAACACTCCACCTTCATCTGGTTGTTGTTCAGTCACGTGTGCCCCGGGAGGGTAAGATCTATTTTCACCCTGTGCTATGTTTTGTATTTTATCTGTTTACTGCTGGTTTCTCTGTACCAGTAACAGTTTGCAATGAGCACAATCACGGGAAGAGCCTTTCTTGATACATCTGCATATATCGCACACACATTTCCACACCCACATAAACACAGCTCCCTCAGGGGCTGTTGTCGATAACAGCCTGTACTCTACACCTGATGCATCTGTGGGGGATATTGGTCTTCATGCTGAAACAGCAGGAAAGAAAATCAGCAGAGTTGTTTTATGGTCCCTGTCCAACAGCTGAATTAGGATGGGCTTCACTGTTCCAAATCTTGACCTCTACTACTGCTGTGGAAATCCCAACACTGACCCCAGATCAGCACTTAAGACTGAGCCGCAGTTGGAGTAGAAAACAGAACACATAGTTCCGGCTCTGGGGCAACACTGCCCTCTAATGGTTCAGGCGTGGAGGTGTATCTGGTTGAGATGACGTAAGGCCAGGCTGTGTAAGTGTGTGGTGATACAGTAACGTGTAAATGGGATTGGGGTTTACATACAAGTGTTCACTCATTCATTTATTTCACATTTTAGGTTTTGTTCCATGAGACAACAGTGAATCCTACACCATAGTCATTTAAAGGGTCAGTTCACCCCAAATTAAAATGTTTTATGAACTGACCCTTTAAAAGTAGACAATGGCCATAAGACATGCATTATGTATTGCTTAGGCATGGAGAAACATACATTTATGGGGGCTTGGGAGAATAGTTAAATGTCCCTTGTAATGGCAGCCACTACTTTGGGAGCGGTTAAAAAAAATAAAAATAAAAAACAGGTCTGTATTAAAAAAGATACAAAGTTTAAAAGAGCATGTAGGACATTTAAAGTAAATAGATTTTCAATTTACCAACCAAATTTAAAGCTATGATGAAGCAATAACATTTGGTCATCGCACAGGGAGGGAAAGATGTCACCACGGTGCCTGAAGGCAGCTCTGCTCGAGGCAGATCCTGCTCACTAACAACCCTCAGTAGGCAGAGAGCAGTAGAGCTGCAGCAAGATGAATCCGTCCAGGGCTGCTTAGGAAACACGGGAGCCTAATGTAGCCATAAGTAAGATATCACTGACCCTATTACCGCTGTTGCCATCTGGAACTTGCAGTATGTCACATCTGTCATAAAACTTATTAAATTATTTTTACTTCAACACGCAAGTAATGCCTGAATATAAAGCAACATAACGTTATGATCTCGTGCTGTTGTAGCTTATACTGGATAGTTTTACTGATCTGTGCCAGTATGCTATATGTTAGTCTACAAAAATACACACAAAAACACATTATTTTCCCCATGATTTTTAGCTTGGAATTTATGAAATGCTAAATGTTTTCTGTTTTTTTTTCATGTGCATAGGTACACAGCAGGGGCTATTGTTTGTCCTCTGTGTAGAGTGTGAATCCAAAATGTCCACAGTGGGACATTAACTGCTAGGTGAAATCCCCCATAATGAAAAATTATAGACATAAATAGAACGCACACCGCTGCATTCGCTTGTATGGTGCAAAGACTATAATCTGAAATAATTTGTTATTACGGAGAGTGAATCAACATTGCATAAGAGGCTTTGTTCTATCATTCTGACACTTCATCCGTCTTTAATTGAGTAACGCTGTTGGTTCAGGACTACTATATTGAAAACCAACAACAAAATAATCAGATATGAGATGTACACTTGTGAAAATCGCAATGCAATTTATCTTCTGCAAGAAAATACATAATTGTTTTTAATATATGTACTTTCATGAAAAAGATGAATGTGCAATGTAG
>JABXJD010003055.1:0-36807 GCA_013375575.1 Percina caprodes | reverse complement strand
CTGAAATGACAGTAACAAGCTTGAAACGTCACAAAAGCTCAGAACAGGCGAAGCGCCTGCGTTTCCTGCATGGAGATGTGTGAACAGAAGCTTCTGTTAAGAAACTAATGTAAACCTGTTGAAATGACAGTAACAAGCTTGAAACGTCACAAAAGCTCAGAACAGGCGAAAGCGCACGTTTCCTGCATGGAGATGTGTGAATAGAAGCTTCTGTTAAGAAACTAATGTAAACCTGTTGAAATGACAGTAACAAGCTTGAAGCGTCACAAAAGCTCAGAACAGGCAGCATACGTTTCCTGCATGGAGATGTGAACAGAAGCTTCTGTTAAGAAACTAATGTAAACCTGTTGAAATGACAGTAACAAGCTTGAAACGTCACAAAAGCTCAGAACAGGCGAAGCGCACGTTTCCTGCATGGAGATGTGAACAGAAGCTTCTGTTAAAAACTAATGTAAACCTGTTGAAATGACAGTAACAAGCTTGAAACGTCACAAAAAGCTCAGAACAGGCGAAGCGCACGTTTCCTGCATGGAGATGTGTGAACAGAAGCTTCTGTTAAGAAACTAATGTAAACCTGTTGAAATGACAGTAACAAGCTTGGCGTCACAAAAGCTCAGAACAGGCGAAATACGTTTCCTGCATGGAGATGTGTGAACAAAGCTTCTGTTAAGAAACTAATGTAAACCTGTTGAAATGACAGTAACAAGCTTGAACGTCACAAAAGCTCAGAACAGGCGAAGCATACGTTTCCTGCATGGAGATGTGTGAACAGAAGCTTCTGTTAAGAAACTAATGTAAACCTGTTGAAATGACAGTAACAAGCAGAAGCGTCACAAAAGCTCAGAACAGGCGAACGCACGTTTCCTGCATGGAGATGTGTGAACAGAAGCTTCTGTTAAGAAACTAATGTAAACCTGTTGAAATGACAGTAACAAGCTTGAAACGTCACAAAAGCTCAGAACAGGCCGAAGCGCACGTTTCATGGAGATGTGTGAACAGCAGCTTCTGTTAAAAACTAATGTAAACCTGTTGAAATGACAGTAACAAGCTTGAAGCGTCACAAAAGCTCAGAACAGGCCGAGCATACGTTTCCTGCATGGAGATGTGTGAACAGAAGCTTCTGTTAAGAAACTAATGTAAACCTGTTGAAATGACAGTAACAAGCTTGAAGCGTCACAAAAGCTCAGAACAGGCGGCCGCGTTTCCTGCATGGAGATGTGTGAACAGAAGCTTCTGTTAAGAAACTAATGTAAACCTGTTGAAATGACAGTAACAAGCTTGAAGCGTCACAAAAGCTCAGAACAGGCGAAGCATACGTTTCCTGCATGGAGATGTGTGAATAGAAGCTTCTGTTAAGAAACTAATGTAAACCTGTTGAAATGACAGTAACAAGCTTGAAGCGTCACAAAAGCTCAGAACAGGCGAAGCACGTTTCCTGCATGGAGATGTGTGAACAGAAGCTTCTGTTAAGAAACTAATGTAAACCTGTTGAAATGACAGTAACAAGCTTGAAACGTCACAAAAGCTCAGAACAGGCGAAGCATACGTTTCCTGCATGGAGATGTGTGAACAGAAGCTTCTGTTAAGAAACTAATGTAAACCTGTTGAAATGACAGTAACAAGCTTGAAGCGTCACAAAAGCTCAGAACAGGCGAAACGCACGTTTCCTGCATGGAGATGTGTGAACAGAAGCTTCTGTTAAGAAACTAATGTAAACCTGTTGAAATGACAGTAACAAGCTTGAAGCGTCACAAAAGCTCAGAACAGGCGAAGCGCACGTTTCCTGCATGGAGATGTGTGAACAAGCTTCTGTTAAGAAACTAATGTAAACCTGTTGAAATGACAGTAACAAGCTTGAAACGTCACAAAAGCTCAGAACAGGCGAAGCATACGTTTCCTGCATGGAGATGTGTGAACAGAAGCTTCTGTTAAGAAACTAATGTAAACCTGTTGAAATGACAGTAACAAGCTTGAAAGCGTCACAAAAGCTCAGAACAGGCGAAGCACGTTTCCTGCATGGAGATGTGTGAACAGAAGCTTCTGTTAAGAAACTAATGTAAACCTGTTGAAATGACAGTAACAAGCTTGAAAGCGTCACAAAAGCTCAGAACAGGCGAAACGCACGTTTCCTGCATGGAGATGTGAACAGAAGCTTCTGTTAAGAAACTAATGTAAACCTGTTGAAATGACAGTAACAAGCTTGAAACGTCACAAAAGCTCAGAACAGGCGAAGCATACGTTTCCTGCATGGAGATGTGAACAGAAGCTTCTGTTAAGAAACTAATGTAAACCTGTTGAAATGACAGTAACAAGCTTGAAGCGTCACAAAAGCTCAGAACAGGCAGCATACGTTTCCTGCATGGAGATGTGTGAACAGAAGCTTCTGTTAAGAAACTAATGTAAACCTGTTGAAATGACAGTAACAAGCTTGAAAGCGTCACAAAAGCTCAGAACAGGCGAAGCGCACGTTTCCTGCATGGAGATGTGTGAACAGAAGCTTCTGTTAAGAAACTAATGTAAACCTGTTGAAATGACAGTAACAAGCTTGAAAGCGTCACAAAAGCTCAGAACAGGCGAAACGCACGTTTCCTGCATGGAGATGTGTGAACAGAAGCTTCTGTTAAGAAACTAATGTAAACCTGTTGAAATGACAGTAACAAGCTTGAAGCGTCACAAAAGCTCAGAACAGGCGAAGCGCACGTTTCCTGCATGGAGATGTGTGAACAGAAGCTTCTGTTAAGAAACTAATGTAAACCTGTTGAAATGACAGTAACAAGCTTGAAGCGTCACAAAAGCTCAGAACAGGCGAAGCGCACGTTTCCTGCATGGAGATGTGTGAACAGAAGCTTCTGTTAAGAAACTAATGTAAACCTGTTGAAATGACAGTAACAAGCTTGAAGCGTCACAAAAGCTCAGAACAGGCGAAACGCACGTTTCCTGCATGGAGATGTGTGAACAGAAGCTTCTGTTAAGAAACTAATGTAAACCTGTTGAAATGACAGTAACAAGCTTGAAGCGTCACAAAAGCTCAGAACAGGCGAAGCGCACGTTTCCTGCATGGAGATGTGTGAACAGAAGCTTCTGTTAAGAAACTAATGTAAACCTGTTGAAATGACAGTAACAAGCTTGAAGCGTCACAAAAGCTCAGAACAGGCGAACGCACGTTTCCTGCATGGAGATGTGTGAACAGAAGCTTCTGTTAAGAAACTAATGTAAACCTGTTGAAATGACAGTAACAAGCTTGAAACGTCACAAAAGCTCAGAACAGGCGAAACGCACGTTTCCTGCATGGAGATGTGTGAACAGAAGCTTCTGTTAAGAAACTAATGTAAACCTGTTGAAATGACAGTAACAAGCTTGAAACGTCACAAAAGCTCAGAACAGGCCGAAGCACGTTTCCTGCATGGAGATGTGTGAACAGAAGCTTCTGTTAAGAAACTAATGTAAACCTGTTGAAATGACAGTAACAAGCTTGAAGCGTCACAAAAGCTCAGAACAGGCGAAAGCACGTTTCCTGCATGGAGATGTGTGAACAGAAGCTTCTGTTAAGAAACTAATGTAAACCTGTTGAAATGACAGTAACAAGCTTGAAGCGTCACAAAAGCTCAGAACAGGCGAAACGCACGTTTCCTGCATGGAGATGTGTGAACAGAAGCTTCTGTTAAGAAACTAATGTAAACCTGTTGAAATGACAGTAACAAGCTTGAAAGCGTCACAAAAGCTCAGAACAGGCGAAACGCACGTTTCCTGCATGGAGATGTGTGAACAGAAGCTTCTGTTAAGAAACTAATGTAAACCTGTTGAAATGACAGTAACAAGCTTGAAGCGTCACAAAAGCTCAGAACAGGCGAAGCGCACGTTTCCTGCATGGAGATGTGTGAACAGAAGCTTCTGTTAAGAAACTAATGTAAACCTGTTGAAATGACAGTAACAAGCTTGAAACGTCACAAAAGCTCAGAACAGGCGAAGCATACGTTTCCTGCATGGAGATGTGTGAACAGAAGCTTCTGTTAAGAAACTAATGTAAACCTGTTGAAATGACAGTAACAAGCTTGAAGCGTCACAAAAGCTCAGAACAGGCGAAACGCACGTTTCCTGCATGGAGATGTGTGAACAGAAGCTTCTGTTAAGAAACTAATGTAAACCTGTTGAAATGACAGTAACAAGCTTGAAGCGTCACAAAAGCTCAGAACAGGCGAAGCATACGTTTCCTGCATGGAGATGTGTGAACAGAAGCTTCTGTTAAGAAACTAATGTAAACCTGTTGAAATGACAGTAACAAGCTTGAAGCGTCACAAAAGCTCAGAACAGGCGAAACGCACGTTTCCTGCATGGAGATGTGTGAACAGAAGCTTCTGTTAAGAAACTAATGTAAACCTGTTGAAATGACAGTAACAAGCTTGAAACGTCACAAAAGCTCAGAACAGGCGAAGCGCACGTTTCCTGCATGGAGATGTGTGAACAGAAGCTTCTGTTAAGAAACTAATGTAAACCTGTTGAAATGACAGTAACAAGCTTGAAGCGTCACAAAAGCTCAGAACAGGCGAAGCGCACGTTTCCTGCATGGAGATGTGTGAACAGAAGCTTCTGTTAAGAAACTAATGTAAACCTGTTGAAATGACAGTAACAAGCTTGCGTCACAAAAGCTCAGAACAGGCGAAACGCACGTTTCCTGCATGGAGATGTGTGAACAGAAGCTTCTGTTAAGAAACTAATGTAAACCTGTTGAAATGACAGTAACAAGCTTGAAGCGTCACAAAAGCTCAGAACAGGCGAAGCGACGTTTCCTGCATGGAGATGTGTGAACAGAAGCTTCTGTTAAGAAACTAATGTAAACCTGTTGAAATGACAGTAACAAGCTTGAAGCGTCACAAAAGCTCAGAACAGGCGAAGCATACGTTTCCTGCATGGAGATGTGTGAACAGAAGCTTCTGTTAAGAAACTAATGTAAACCTGTTGAAATGACAGTAACAAGCTTGAAACGTCACAAAAGCTCAGAACAGGCGAAACGCACGTTTCCTGCATGGAGATGTGTGAACAGAAGCTTCTGTTAAGAAACTAATGTAAACCTGTTGAAATGACAGTAACAAGCTTGAAACGTCACAAAAGCTCAGAACAGGCCGAAGCACGTTTCCTGCATGGAGATGTGTGAACAGAAGCTTCTGTTAAGAAACTAATGTAAACCTGTTGAAATGACAGTAACAAGCTTGAAACGTCACAAAAGCTCAGAACAGGCCGAAAGCACGTTTCCTGCATGGAGATGTGTGAACAGAAGCTTCTGTTAAGAAACTAATGTAAACCTGTTGAAATGACAGTAACAAGCTTGAAACGTCACAAAAGCTCAGAACAGGCGAAACGCACGTTTCCTGCATGGAGATGTGTGAACAGAAGCTTCTGTTAAGAAACTAATGTAAACCTGTTGAAATGACAGTAACAAGCTTGAAACGTCACAAAAGCTCAGAACAGGCGAAACGCACGTTTCCTGCATGGAGATGTGTGAACAGAAGCTTCTGTTAAGAAACTAATGTAAACCTGTTGAAATGACAGTAACAAGCTTGAAACGTCACAAAAGCTCAGAACAGGCGAAACGCACGTTTCCTGCATGGAGATGTGTGAACAGAAGCTTCTGTTAAGAAACTAATGTAAACCTGTTGAAATGACAGTAACAAGCTTGAAACGTCACAAAAGCTCAGAACAGGCGAAACGCACGTTTCCTGCATGGAGATGTGTGAACAGAAGCTTCTGTTAAGAAACTAATGTAAACCTGTTGAAATGACAGTAACAAGCTTGAAACGTCACAAAAGCTCAGAACAGGCGAAACGCACGTTTCCTGCATGGAGATGTGTGAACAGAAGCTTCTGTTAAGAAACTAATGTAAACCTGTTGAAATGACAGTAACAAGCTTGAAACGTCACAAAAGCTCAGAACAGGCCGAAACGCACGTTTCCTGCATGGAGATGTGTGAACAGAAGCTTCTGTTAAGAAACTAATGTAAACCTGTTGAAATGACAGTAACAAGCTTGAAACGTCACAAAAGCTCAGAACAGGCGAAACGCACGTTTCCTGCATGGAGATGTGTGAACAGAAGCTTCTGTTAAGAAACTAATGTAAACCTGTTGAAATGACAGTAACAAGCTTGAAACGTCACAAAAGCTCAGAACAGGCGAAACGCACGTTTCCTGCATGGAGATGTGTGAACAGAAGCTTCTGTTAAGAAACTAATGTAAACCTGTTGAAATGACAGTAACAAGCTTGAAGCGTCACAAAAGCTCAGAACAGGCGAAACGCACGTTTCCTGCATGGAGATGTGTGAACAGAAGCTTCTGTTAAGAAACTAATGTAAACCTGTTGAAATGACAGTAACAAGCTTGAAACGTCACAAAAGCTCAGAACAGGCGAAGCGCACGTTTCCTGCATGGAGATGTGTGAACAGAAGCTTCTGTTAAGAAACTAATGTAAACCTGTTGAAATGACAGTAACAAGCTTGAAACGTCACAAAAGCTCAGAACAGGCGAACGCACGTTTCCTGCATGGAGATGTGTGAACAGAAGCTTCTGTTAAGAAACTAATGTAAACCTGTTGAAATGACAGTAACAAGCTTGAAACGTCACAAAAGCTCAGAACAGGCCGAAACGCACGTTTCCTGCATGGAGATGTGTGAACAGAAGCTTCTGTTAAGAAACTAATGTAAACCTGTTGAAATGACAGTAACAAGCTTGAAACGTCACAAAAGCTCAGAACAGGCGAAACGCACGTTTCCTGCATGGAGATGTGTGAACAGAAGCTTCTGTTAAGAAACTAATGTAAACCTGTTGAAATGACAGTAACAAGCTTGAAACGTCACAAAAGCTCAGAACAGGCGAAACGCACGTTTCCTGCATGGAGATGTGTGAACAGAAGCTTCTGTTAAGAAACTAATGTAAACCTGTTGAAATGACAGTAACAAGCTTGAAACGTCACAAAAGCTCAGAACAGGCGAAGCGCACGTTTCCTGCATGGAGATGTGTGAACAGAAGCTTCTGTTAAGAAACTAATGTAAACCTGTTGAAATGACAGTAACAAGCTTGAAACGTCACAAAAGCTCAGAACAGGCGAAACGCACGTTTCCTGCATGGAGATGTGTGAACAGAAGCTTCTGTTAAGAAACTAATGTAAACCTGTTGAAATGACAGTAACAAGCTTGAAACGTCACAAAAGCTCAGAACAGGCCGAAACGCACGTTTCCTGCATGGAGATGTGTGAATAGAAGCTTCTGTTAAGAAACTAATGTAAACCTGTTGAAATGACAGTAACAAGCTTGAAACGTCACAAAAGCTCAGAACAGGCGAAACGCACGTTTCCTGCATGGAGATGTGTGAACAGAAGCTTCTGTTAAGAAACTAATGTAAACCTGTTGAAATGACAGTAACAAGCTTGAAACGTCACAAAAAGCTCAGAACAGGCGGAAACGCACGTTTCCTGCATGGAGATGTGTGAACAGAAGCTTCTGTTAAGAAACTAATGTAAACCTGTTGAAATGACAGTAACAAGCTTGAAACGTCACAAAAGCTCAGAACAGGCCGAAACGCACGTTTCCTGCATGGAGATGTGTGAACAGAAGCTTCTGTTAAGAAACTAATGTAAACCTGTTGAAATGACAGTAACAAGCTTGAAACGTCACAAAAGCTCAGAACAGGCGAAACGCACGTTTCCTGCATGGAGATGTGTGAACAGAAGCTTCTGTTAAGAAACTAATGTAAACCTGTTGAAATGACAGTAACAAGCTTGAAACGTCACAAAAAGCTCAGAACAGGCGAAACGCACGTTTCCTGCATGGAGATGTGTGAATAGAAGCTTCTGTTAAGAAACTAATGTAAACCTGTTGAAATGACAGTAACAAGCTTGAAACGTCACAAAAGCTCAGAACAGGCGAAACGCACGTTTCCTGCATGGAGATGTGTGAACAGAAGCTTCTGTTAAGAAACTAATGTAAACCTGTTGAAATGACAGTAACAAGCTTGAAACGTCACAAAAAGCTCAGAACAGGCCGAAACGCCGTTTCCTGCATGGAGATGTGTGAACAGAAGCTTCTGTTAAGAAACTAATGTAAACCTGTTGAAATGACAGTAACAAGCTTGAAGCGTCACAAAAGCTCAGAACAGGCGAAACGCACGTTTCCTGCATGGAGATGTGTGAACAGAAGCTTCTGTTAAGAAACTAATGTAAACCTGTTGAAATGACAGTAACAAGCTTGAAACGTCACAAAAGCTCAGAACAGAAGAAACAGAAGCTTCTGTTGGAAATAATGTAAGACCTGTTGAAATACATAACAAGCTTGAAACGTCAACAAAGCTCAGAACAGGCGAAAGCACGTTTCCTGCATGGAGATGTGTGAACAGAAGCTTCTGTTAAGAAACTAATGTAAACCTGTTGAAATGACAGTAACAAGCTTGAAACGTCACAAAAGCTCAGAACAGGCGAAACGCACGTTTCCTGCATGGAGATGTGTGAATAGAAGCTTCTGTTAAGAAACTAATGTAAACCTGTTGAAATGACAGTAACAAGCTTGAAACGTCACAAAAGCTCAGAACAGGCGAAAGCACGTTTCCTGCATGGAGATGTGTGAACAGAAGCTTCTGTTAAGAAACTAATGTAAACCTGTTGAAATGACAGTAACAAGCTTGAAACGTCACAAAAGCTCAGAACAGGCCGAAACGCACGTTTCCTGCATGGAGATGTGTGAACAGAAGCTTCTGTTAAGAAACTAATGTAAACCTGTTGAAATGACAGTAACAAGCTTGAAACGTCACAAAAGCTCAGAACAGGCCGAAACGCACGTTTCCTGCATGGAGATGTGTGAACAGAAGCTTCTGTTAAGAAACTAATGTAAACCTGTTGAAATGACAGTAACAAGCTTGAAACGTCACAAAAAGCTCAGAACAGGCCGAAACGCACGTTTCCTGCATGGAGATGTGTGAACAGAAGCTTCTGTTAAGAAACTAATGTAAACCTGTTGAAATGACAGTAACAAGCTTGAAACGTCACAAAAGCTCAGAACAGGCCGAAACGCACGTTTCCTGCATGGAGATGTGTGAATAGAAGCTTCTGTTAAGAAACTAATGTAAACCTGTTGAAATGACAGTAACAAGCTTGAAACGTCACAAAAGCTCAGAACAGGCCGAAACGCACGTTTCCTGCATGGAGATGTGTGAATAGAAGCTTCTGTTAAGAAACTAATGTAAACCTGTTGAAATGACAGTAACAAGCTTGAAACGTCACAAAAGCTCAGAACAGGCCGAAACGCACGTTTCCTGCATGGAGATGTGTGAACAGAAGCTTCTGTTAAGAAACTAATGTAAACCTGTTGAAATGACAGTAACAAGCTTGAAACGTCACAAAAGCTCAGAACAGCCGAAACGCACGTTTCCTGCATGGAGATGTGTGAATAGAAGCTTCTGTTAAGAAACTAATGTAAACCTGTTGAAATGACAGTAACAAGCTTGAAACGTCACAAAAGCTCAGAACAGGCCGAAACGCACGTTTCCTGCATGGAGATGTGTGAACAGAAGCTTCTGTTAAGAAACTAATGTAAACCTGTTGAAATGACAGTAACAAGCTTGAAACGTCACAAAAAGCTCAGAACAGGCCGAAACGCACGTTTCCTGCATGGAGATGTGTGAATAGAAGCTTCTGTTAAGAAACTAATGTAAACCTGTTGAAATGACAGTAACAAGCTTGAAACGTCACAAAAGCTCAGAACAGGCCGAAACGCACGTTTCCTGCATGGAGATGTGTGAATAGAAGCTTCTGTTAAGAAACTAATGTAAACCTGTTGAAATGACAGTAACAAGCTTGAAACGTCACAAAAGCTCAGAACAGGCCGAAACGCACGTTTCCTGCATGGAGATGTGTGAATAGAAGCTTCTGTTAAGAAACTAATGTAAACCTGTTGAAATGACAGTAACAAGCTTGAAACGTCACAAAAAGCTCAGAACAGGCCGAAACGCACGTTTCCTGCATGGAGATGTGTGAATAGAAGCTTCTGTTAAGAAACTAATGTAAACCTGTTGAAATGACAGTAACAAGCTTGAAACGTCACAAAAGCTCAGAACAGGCCGAAACGCACGTTTCCTGCATGGAGATGTGTGAATAGAAGCTTCTGTTAAGAAACTAATGTAAACCTGTTGAAATGACAGTAACAAGCTTGAAACGTCACAAAAGCTCAGAACAGGCCGAAACGCACGTTTCCTGCATGGAGATGTGTGAATAGAAGCTTCTGTTAAGAAACTAATGTAAACCTGTTGAAATGACAGTAACAAGCTTGAAACGTCACAAAAGCTCAGAACAGGCCGAAACGCACGTTTCCTGCATGGAGATGTGTGAATAGAAGCTTCTGTTAAGAAACTAATGTAAACCTGTTGAAATGACAGTAACAAGCTTGAAACGTCACAAAAGCTCAGAACAGGCCGAAACGCACGTTTCCTGCATGGAGATGTGTGAATAGAAGCTTCTGTTAAGAAACTAATGTAAACCTGTTGAAATGACAGTAACAAGCTTGAAACGTCACAAAAAGCTCAGAACAGGCCGAAACGCACGTTTCCTGCATGGAGATGTGTGAACAGAAGCTTCTGTTAAGAAACTAATGTAAACCTGTTGAAATGACAGTAACAAGCTTGAAACGTCACAAAAGCTCAGAACAGGCCGAAACGCACGTTTCCTGCATGGAGATGTGTGAATAGAAGCTTCTGTTAAGAAACTAATGTAAACCTGTTGAAATGACAGTAACAAGCTTGAAACGTCACAAAAGCTCAGAACAGCCGAAACGCACGTTTCCTGCATGGAGATGTGTGAACAGAAGCTTCTGTTAAGAAACTAATGTAAACCTGTTGAAATGACAGTAACAAGCTTGAAACGTCACAAAAGCTCAGAACAGGCCGAAACGCACGTTTCCTGCATGGAGATGTGTGAATAGAAGCTTCTGTTAAGAAACTAATGTAAACCTGTTGAAATGACAGTAACAAGCTTGAAACGTCACAAAAGCTCAGAACAGGCCGAAACGCACGTTTCCTGCATGGAGATGTGTGAACAGAAGCTTCTGTTAAGAAACTAATGTAAACCTGTTGAAATGACAGTAACAAGCTTGAAACGTCACAAAAGCTCAGAACAGGCCGAAACGCACGTTTCCTGCATGGAGATGTGTGAATAGAAGCTTCTGTTAAGAAACTAATGTAAACCTGTTGAAATGACAGTAACAAGCTTGAAACGTCACAAAAGCTCAGAACAGGCCGAAACGCACGTTTCCTGCATGGAGATGTGTGAATAGAAGCTTCTGTTAAGAAACTAATGTAAACCTGTTGAAATGACAGTAACAAGCTTGAAACGTCACAAAAGCTCAGAACAGGCCGAAACGCACGTTTCCTGCATGGAGATGTGTGAATAGAAGCTTCTGTTAAGAAACTAATGTAAACCTGTTGAAATGACAGTAACAAGCTTGAAACGTCACAAAAGCTCAGAACAGGCCGAAACGCACGTTTCCTGCATGGAGATGTGTGAATAGAAGCTTCTGTTAAGAAACTAATGTAAACCTGTTGAAATGACAGTAACAAGCTTGAAACGTCACAAAAGCTCAGAACAGGCCAAACGCACGTTTCCTGCATGGAGATGTGTGAATAGAAGCTTCTGTTAAGAAACTAATGTAAACCTGTTGAAATGACAGTAACAAGCTTGAAACGTCACAAAAAGCTCAGAACAGGCCGAAACGCACGTTTCCTGCATGGAGATGTGTGAATAGAAGCTTCTGTTAAGAAACTAATGTAAACCTGTTGAAATGACAGTAACAAGCTTGAAACGTCACAAAAAGCTCAGAACAGGCCGAAACGCACGTTTCCTGCATGGAGATGTGTGAATAGAAGCTTCTGTTAAGAAGATGTGTGAATAGAAGCTTCTGTTAAAAAACTAATGTAAACCTGTTGAAATGCCAGTAACAAGCTTGAAACGTCACAAAAAGCTCAGAACAGGCCGAAACGCACGTTTCCTGCATGGAGATGTGTGAATAGAAGCTTCTGTTAAGAAACTAATGTAAACCTGTTGAAATGACAGTAACAAGCTTGAAACGTCACAAAAAGCTCAGAACAGGCCGAAACGCACGTTTCCTGCATGGAGATGTGTGAATAGAAGCTTCTGTTAAGAAACTAATGTAAACCTGTTGAAATGACAGTAACAAGCTTGAAACGTCACAAAAGCTCAGAACAGGCCGAAACGCACGTTTCCTGCATGGAGATGTGTGAATAGAAGCTTCTGTTAAGAAACTAATGTAAACCTGTTGAAATGACAGTAACAAGCTTGAAACGTTACAAAAAGCTCAGAAGAGGCCAAAACGCACGTTTCCTGCATGGAGATGTGTGAACAGCAGCTTCTGTTAAGAAACTAATGTAAACCTGTTGAAATGACAGTAACAAGCTTGAAACGTCACAAAAAGCTCAGAAGAGTCCGAAACGCACGTTTCCTGCATGTAGATGTGTGAATAGAAGCTTTTGTTAAGAAACCAATGCAAACCTGTTGAAATGACAGTAACAAGCTTGAAGCGTCACAAAAAGCTCAGAAGAGGCCGAAACACACGTTTCCTGCATAGGGATTTGTGAATAGAAGCTTCTGTTAAGAAACTAATGTAAACCTGTGAAATTACAGAACCAAGTCTTACACATCCCAAAAAGCTCAGAAGAGGCAAAAACGCGCGCTTCCTGCATGGAGATATCAGTACAAACACGGCCGGGTTGAGCTCTGCTATTACTATTTGTGTGGTAATAAAAGAAATAATTAACATTGTAACGGCTACCATACACAATGCATAGGAATCATTTATGCTAGTAAATAATAACAATAAACCCATTATTAATTACATTATCTTAATGAGCAAGGACGTTCAACAATCGCCATTATATCGAATATATAATTCGGTGATATATAAAACAGGTGAAGAACACAAACAAGCTAACTTTTAAATTTGCAAGAACTATAGACCAATACAACAACAGGCTTAAATGAACTAACAACATAACTTATATGACTTACAGTTCTCAAAGACGCACACGATCTCAACTGATTCTCCTCCGGACAGCTAGTCTCTTTTTCTGCTACGTCCTGCTGTGCCTTGTAATGCTGCACAGTGTCCCACTATGCCATGAACTACTACAAAGAACTACTACAAACTACTATTTTTGTGACTGTTATTGCCACTCTTCATTCTATCCCCAACCGGTCGTCCAAATGTGCGTCTGGGACTCCCAGACGCACATTTGGAGTTGGAGGTGGCAAAAGCTATAACTGAGGTATGAACCTGCTATGTTTTCCTTTTGCTACTGATTTGTGTGTGTGCGTGCGTGTGCGTGTGCGCGTGCATGTGCGTGTGTGAGTGAGAGAAACAGAGAGAGTGATTAAAAAAGAGGAGACCTACTTATAAATCCCATCACAAGAACACCCACATGCATACTGCATTGTCTATTTTCATGGGGACTCACATATGGAAGAAGGATGTTATAGGGGTATCTCGCCATGAAAGGAGTGCATGCTGCTGAGACACGAATTGGATCAGTGCTCAGAACTATACATCAGCCTTACCATGAAGCAAGATGTCAGGTATGTTACAGTCTCAGCCTTAACATTTTATATCATCAAACTTGTGGAATTTGTGTGTTGTTTTAGTGTTTGTTTAATTATTGTTATTTAGTTTGTGTAAGATCATATATACTGTACATATACAGTAAATGTTTAGGGTGGCCGCAATCTCAACCCTATACCATATCAAGCTGACTACATGGATCACAAGGTTCATTTGGACCAAAATGAAAAACTTGCTATGTTTGGGGTCACCCATGTTTTAGCCATTGATGGCTTCAGCAAAAAGGTCGTTGCCATAAAATGCCTATAAAAAACAACCTTGCCATTTCTGAAGATGTTTTCAGGTAATAGCCAATGTTCTCTGCGGACACTAAACGTTATGTAATTTCTTCAAGACAGTATTTGTTGGCAATATTATATCAACATCATGTCAACATCAACATGTGCAGTCTCTTTTTGGTTTTACAGTAAGAGCATGGTTCAATCACACACATTTTTCACTAGTCATTTACCTTAAACCCACCTATCAAGTTAAATTTTGCCTTTCAGAAATTGGAGAGAAAAAAGAGGCCGCAAATAATGTAACAAAATAAAAAAAATATTGCTCCCAAATAAATTAGATAAATAGTTGTAAAATATTGCTTACACATAGCTAGTGCATTTAGTCAATATGTCTAAATGATCATTGCTGGACATCTACGTTGTTATGGACCGTGTTATAGTGTGCATAAGTGATTTGGAGAATGAAGCTTGAAAGGTTTTGCACACAAACAATCCCAATCCTCCATCCAATAGGCCTACTGTACTTACCCATGGGATGTGGGACCAGGTGCGAGTAGACCATGAAAAGGAGTTTTATTTGACCCTCTTCATGCAAGAGCTGCTGTCATCTCATTGCAACAATCAGGAGAGAATGCCTCATTTACAGACTTCATCCACAAGGTACAGTTGTGCGGTTGCTTTAAGGTTCAATATTTCTTTGTATAGCTCAGGTGTTGGGGTCTTTGAATACTGATGATCAATTTTCAAAATGGAATTGATTAGTTTTTCCTATGTCCGCCTCCTGTCCTTATTACATAATGCTAAAAATGATATTACTGGTCCCCTTAGTACAACTTTTAATGTTTCCCATGGTGTAATAGTGTTTGTCTGATTAAATATAAGGAAATCATCTATTGATTGTGATACGTACTGACAAAAGTTTGTATCTGAAAGTAATGCTGTGTTCAACCTCCAAGCAGACCTCGCGGGGTAGTTAAGTGCGATGGAAATATCAAGCATGAGGGGTGCGTGATCCGATTCAACAATGGCTGAGTACTCTACGGATTTTATTGAAGGGAGAAGGTGTTTGTCGATGAAAAAGTAATCTATCCTAGAGTAGGACTGGTGCACATGCGAGAAATAAAAAAAATCTCTTCTGCAAGGATGCAGAAACCTCCATGGGTCTATACAACCTATATAAGACATGAGGCTGGAGAGCGCTCTGGACATCTTTAATGTGATTGTGGTTGTCTGATTTGAGCGGTCCAAACCTGGATCCATCACACAGTTCATATCTCCACCAAATATTAGATGATGTGTGTTCAAATCGGGCAACAAGGTCATTATTTTCTTGAAAAAGTCAGCATCATCCCAATTGGGCGAATAAATGCATACTAAAGTCACTGGGGAGTGAAAGAGGCTACCTGTTACTATGATATAAACTATGAAAATAAGTCTGAGGGAGGAAATAATACTTTTTTATGAATTATTATTGCTGTGCCCCTAGCTCTGCAGCTAAAATTTGAGTGATACACCTGTCCTACCCAAGCCTTCCTAAGCAAAATATGGTCTTGAACACGGAGGTGTATTTCCTGTAAAAATGCAATTTCGGTGTGGAGTCTTTTCAGATGTGAGAATATCCGGGCCCTTTTCACTGGTCCATTCATACCTCTAACATTCCAGCTAGTAAAACGTACTGCTGATCCCTCTGCCATATTTCTACTTTCTGTGCCACTCATTTCCTAAAAGTTGTCTATCGAACCATATGGGTGGCAGAAAAACAAGAAAGGGAAAAAGAAAGGAGAAAAAAAATATAATAATAATAATAATAATAATAATAATAATAATAATAATAATTAATAATAACAAATCCATAAAAAATAAATAATGATGAAAGCGCACAACCTGGCAACCCTTCCCTATTATACAACTAATGGAACACTCTAGGCTCATCCTCTGAACTACAACCGCAGCTTTAGCGTGATTAGACTTCCAGTAGTCCTTCTTGCTATCTCAGTATATTAGGCTATTCCCAAACATAACTGTTATATAAACGCACACATTCAACAGGGAAGACTTAAGTTGTGTTGGAGCTAAATCCTGCTCCAGTCTCATGGTTCACTCAATTAGTAGTCAGAATCTCAGATGTTGATGTGTGAATCCTTTTTATTACATAGGATATCCTGAGACAAAGTTACCTGGATCAAGCTATCACAGCTCTCCCCTTCCTTTGTCTGGCTCTTTGGCTCTTGGACCCCTGGTCTTATTCACTAAGGGTGGGGTGCTTATTCGTTATCTTTCAGTTGGAATGTGACTGACAGTTTATGGCCTTCTCAGGACTTGCAGAGCAAAGATAACATGACCTGCTGCACTCTTAGTTGAGCAGTAAAGAGGATCTGCAACCACACACAGGATGTGTCCCTAACCATCTATCCTGCTTCTGACACATTTAGTAGAGCTCGCTTATAACACAATGTACCAGAACACCTTATATTATGGAACAGAAGTATTGCAAAACAACTTAATGCATAAATAACAAATGTAATGCATGACCAACATGTCTTCATTTATATTGAAATAATGCTTTTGCCTTTTGGCTTAAATGTATAATGCAAATCACACACAATGTTTAAACACATATAACATTTTAAATTCCAACAGTTGCCAGCCGATAATAATCACCAATTAGGCTATTTCAAAATGGCATAAGACCACATCCAACAGGACATGTAGAAGTGAATTTGTAGCACTGAAACAATAACATGAGTTGAGTGCATTCAAAAAGATTTAAGAAGAGAGAAAGCACACTAGTTACAAATCCACAGTCCACAAAAGGTAGCTCACCAATGCTTCAAATATATTGTCATTTCACCTGCAGTGAGTGTCCTTGCGGCATGAAGACGTTACGTCCACAGTACAGGACAGTCCTCAGAAGTAGTAGCCTGGGCTACTTACATGTAGCAACACGACGATCATAAAACTCCTGGCCTCCTCTGGTGAAGAGAAGATTAGCGTTTGGTTTTCAAATTGAACCCGAAGGCGTGTAGGGTATAGCAAGCTAAACCGTACGTTCTTCTCATACAGCAGCTGTTTGATGCTCTTAAATGCAGCGCGTTTCTTCGCCAGACCCGCAGACAAGTCCGGATAGATCCTAAGTTTGGATCCCTTGAATTCCACATCATGAGTTCGGGCCCATCGCGATACCTTTTCCTTATCCTGGAATCGGTAGAAGCAGATCACCAAGGGACGGGGAGGCCGACCGTCATGTGGCTTTTGGCCGAGAGAGCGGTGTGCCCGCTCCAGGTTGGGGGTCTTTTCAAAGATGCCTTGCCCCATCACTTCCATAAGCATCTCGGACACAAATTTTACCGTAGATTGGCCTTTCTCGCTGTTTTCTGGGATGTTTAATATTCTGAGGTTAGCCCTTCGAGAGCGGTTTTCCAGATCTGGTTTTCCAGACCAGAGTGCCGGTTTGCTCCTCCAACTCTTTTATTTTCTTCCCAGCTGTGTGCAGCGCACCAAAATTCCAGTAAAGACGCCAGTAACCGTTTCTGTGAGTGCATTCACCGAGGAATGTAGTGAAGCAACCGATTCCTGGATAAGGGCAGAAATGTCCTCTTTGAGTGACGAGCGTTGTTTATCCAGCTCGGTTACGAGTTGGCTCATAGAAACCGCTTCGGCGCTTGAAGTCGGATCGGAGCTAGCTGCTAGCGACTTTGCTAGCCACGCTAGTACGGGTCGTTGGTTGAGTTGTCGACGGCTTGTTCTTGCTCATTTTGCAGGTGGCGGGTACCCTCTCGGCGTAATAGTGGCTTTGGCGACACAAGTCTTATTTTAGCAGACAAAATGGCGTTATCAAAGGTTAATATTGAAAAGTTAAGCAGGGAGCTCTCCTACCTCGCGTCTTATCTCCACATGGCCCAAACCGGAGACATACCCATTGTTAACAAGTTTAAATATTTAAACATTGAGATCTTCAACTGCTTAAACCAGATTATTAAACATAACTATTCTGTTGCTCTGAACAGCGTTTTGAAAGATATGTAAAAGTAGATGGGTCACACCATGTTTATTCAAACTCGTATCTCAGTAGTTAAAATAATTTTTTTTACCCAGGGTCAATTTTGTGAGCTCTATGCTACCTCTCTCCTCTCTCCTGGCTACAGGCGTAAATTACAATCAGTGGTATCTAAATTTATCTGGAAAGGCAAGTTGCTGTGACTCAAAAAGTCCACTCTACAGAGGACAAGAGAGGATGGTGGCCTTTCAGTTCCCAACTTTAAACCTTATTTCACCTGGTTAAATCCAGATACATACGTTTGTTGGCTTACCTTAGAAAGTGCTAGAGCACTTCTAGAGAGTCACTCCATGACGTTCTTTTTGCCAGTGTTTCTAATAAATATTGCCAGGTACGCTTTGACCCCTTACGTTCAATTAAGATCAGCACTTAAGGTGTATGGTGTCCCCTGCCAGAGGTCTATATATATGAGACAATAATATAGGCAATAATACAGTAAAAGATATTTGACTTTTTCCATTAAATAAAAGCATGTCAATAAACTGTACATGGCCCTTGATGCAATTCTCGTTTTCCACTGTGGCCTTTAGTGAAGCTGAGTTTGACACCCCTAAATTTGTTTGATAAATAGCACTACAGGTGAGAGGAAGAATATGGATTTGGGATTTTAAAACTTTAAAACTGATCTCGGCCTTTTAATTGTTTGTGTAACAAAAAGAAGCAATGAACTTTATTTGTTATGTAACTGACAGTCAGATAATAGGAAGTTTACAGTAAAAAGAAAATGTGATGATTAGGTTAAAACAATAAAAACAGGAACAGAAGAGGAGATCCGTGTCACATGGAAGGCAAAGAAATAAGTCTTTCAGAAACAATCTTTAAAAAAATGAACTAGATTAATATTAAGAAATTGTTTCCTGAATTATTCATTATCATTCAATTTTAATATCTATTTTAAAATTGTTGTTATCACAATTGTGATTGGTTTAAAGAAATGCCAGTAAACCAGAGCACATTTTCCTCCCATCCCCAAATACTATATGGAGTAAGCAGACTGTCCTGCAGCATGCTTTGGAGGAGGGTCTGGGTAAGTGAGAATGGGAAATATTTAACCACTCTCTCTATGAAGTACAGTTGTCAATCAGTACTTTCTTTACAGGACTGGTTGTTTAGGTTGTCTACAGTTCTCCTCTTAAGCCACCAACCCATTGGATTATAGCTAATATTGCAAACACTTCACTACATGTGACATAGTATCATATACAGTGGTGTGAAAAAGTGTTTGCCCCCTTCCTCATTTCCTGTTCCTTTGCATGTTTGTCACACTTAAGTGTTTCGGAACATCAAACCAATTTAAACAATAGTCAAGGACAACACAAGTAAACACAAAATGCAATTTGTAAATGAAGGTGTTTATTATTAAAGGTGAAAAAAAATCCAAACCATCATGGCCCTGTGTGAAAAAGTGATTGCCCCCCTTGTTAAAACATACTATAACTGTGGTTGTCCACACCTGAGTTCAATTTCTCTAGCCACACCCAGGCCTGATTATTGCCACACCTGTTCACAATCAAGGAATCACTTAAATAGGAGCTGCTTGACACAGTAAGGTCCACCAGAAGATCCTTAAAAGCTACACATCATGCCGAGACCCAAAGAAATTCAGGAACAATTGAGATCTATCAGTCTGGAAAGGGTTATAAAGCCATTTCCAAAGCTTTGGGAATCCAGCGAACCACAGTGAGAGCCATTATCCACAAATGGCGAAGACATGGAACAGTGGTGAACCTTCCCAGGAGTGGCCGGCCGCCCAAAATTACCCCAAGAGCGCAGCGACGACTCATCCAAGAGGTCACAAAAGACCCCACAACAACGTCCAAAGAACTGCAGGCCTCACTTGCCTCAGTTAAGGTCAGCGTTCATGCCTCCACCATCAGGAAAAGACTGGGCAAAAATGGCCTGCATGGCAGAGTTCCAAGGAGAAAACCACTGCTGAGCAAAAAGAACATCAAAGCTCGTCTCAATTTCTCCACAACACATCTTGATGATCCCCAAGACTTTTGGGACAACATTCTGTGGACCGATGAGACAAAAGTGGAACTCTTTGGAAGGTGTGTGTCCAAGTATATCTGGCGTAGAAGGAACACTGCATTTCATAAAAAGAACATTCTACCAACAGTAAAATATGGTGGTGGTAGTGTGATGGTCTGGGGCTGTTTTGCTGCTTCAGGACCTGGAACTATGAATTCTGCTGTCTACCAAGAGATCCTGAAGGACAATGTCCGACCATCTGTTCGTGTACTCAAGCTGAAACGAACTTGGGTTCTGCAGCAGGACAATGATCCTAAACACACCAGCAAGTCCACCACCGAATGGCTGAAGAAAAACAAAATGAAGACTTTGGAGTGGCCTAGGCAAAGTCCTGACCTGAATACTATTGAGATGTTGTGGTATGACCTTAAAAAGGCCGTTCATGCTCGAAAACCCTCTAATGTAACTGAATTAGGACAATTCTGCAAAGATGAGTGGGCCAAAATTCCTCCAGGACGCTGTAAAAGCCTCATTGCACATTATCGCAAACGCTTGGTTGCAGTTGTTGCTGCTAAGGGTGGCCCAACCAGTTATTAGGTTTAGGGGGCAATCACTTTTTCACACAGGGCCATGATGGTTTGGATTTTTTTTCACCTTTAATAATAAACACCTTCATTTACAAATTGCATTTTGCGTTTACTTGTGTTGTCCTTGACTATTGTTTAAATTGGTTTGATGTTCCGAAACACTTAAGTGTGACAAACATGCAAAGGAACAGGAAATGAGGAACTGCTTACTCCTTAACACAGTTACAAGTGAATGTCTTATTTTTACTTAAACATCAGCATCATAAAACAAAAGTCCAATACATGACCACTACATTCAATCAGCCAGGGATCCTGTCTCTTAACAGTATGATGATGAATCAAAAACATTTTTTTAACTTAATACTTAGCAGGAAAACCAGATTTTTGTTGGCATTGTTTTTCCAATTTTACCCGACAAAAATAGTTTATTTACAAAGTGTATATTTAAAAATAATATATATTTTGTGTTAAACAGATGTTATACATTCAGTTGTGCTGGTCAGACAGACACCGCAGTCACATCTCAGGGCCACGGGGTAGGTGTAGATGGGGTCGATGTTTGGCAGGCAGTTGGGCAGTTTCACAGAGACTAGACGGGTCTCGTTGTAGGTACAAACACGCTGGTAGGACTCAATGAAGGGAGGGTCCAGGACCGGCTTCTGGAAATATAAACAGACAAAGGGTCAGGTGAGGGTGGCTGTGGCTCAGGTGGTAGTCCCATGTCTGCGCCAACAGGGTAATATGAAAACATTTGATGTTTACTTTGGAGGTTGGCTGTGACCGTATGGACTTCAGCTCATGGAAAACAAGCTTGTTGTTTTTCTAAATGTTAAACTTCTGTATATGCATGTAATGCATAAAACAGAAAAAAATAGGAGGGCCCACTCATGTACACATTGCTCTTCAGCACCCCTAGTGATCAAAAACTACTTAATTTACAAATTCACCTTAGTAGACTTTTCTTTTTTAATAAAACCTTTTGTTCAGCTCAATATTATTTGCACATAAATAATTTGCCAGTAAACTTCCGTTTTGCTACAAATGAAAAGATATTTATGACAAATTTGCAAAGCTTCAATTAATTGCTTGTAGTGTCGGTGTTCCAGGAGTTTAATCTTTCCCCACCGGATCAATAAAGTCTCCTATTTATCCACTTTAATACATTAAAGTATATACAGTAAAGCTATAAAAATAGATATAAAATGTACAATAGTAGGAGAAAATGAAAATACTCAATTAAAGTACCTTACAGTTGTATTGAAGTTTCAAACTAAAGGTAGTCTAAATAATACTTTATTCATCCCACAGTGGGGAAATTCCCTTATTACAGCAGCAGCGGTTTCCTACAGTAAAAGCAAGAGACAACACACACAGAAAATGAGCAGAAGGTATTGAATAAATGTAAAGTGGCAATAAATAAAAGTTATTGTAAAGTGTGGTTGCCATAGTACAAAAAACAAAATTGCAGTGAAGTAAGTGACGTTAAAATTAAATTGAATATGTAATTAAATAATATAGCAGAAGTAAGTAACCATTATAAAAATGATATTGAACTGTGACCATAAATAATATTGAAAAAGTAAGTCCTTGTAAAGGGAAAATATAAATACAGATAATAAAGATATACAGAGAGTGTGTGGAGTAAATGAAAAACAGGACACACCTCTCCTTCAGTCTGCTGCTGAAAGAGCTGCTCAGGGACCCCCCAGTGTCATGTAGGGGGTGAGAGGTGTTGTCCATGATGGATGTCTGCTTAGCTAACATCCTTTTCTCCCCCACTTTCTCTATGGGGTCCAGAGGACAGTCCAGGACAGAGCTCGCTCTCCTGATCAGTCTATTTTGGCTGAATCTCATTTCTCCATCTCACCCCTACCAACAAAACATACCCCTATGAAATGGGACACCACTTGGGACACACACATAAAAAGGCACTCAAATGTATAAAACTTAAAAAAGACACACAAGACCACAAACAAACAAATTAACTACAGCTGTTCTGATATTCCAGACCCAGTAATCCCCCCCCCACACATATACAGCCTTCTGATACAAGGCTGTATATGTAAAGCACGTACCAATGTATCATAGACCGTTAATATTAAAATATATATATAATATATATATATATATATATATATATACATGTATATATTTTAATATTAACGGTTTTAATATTAACGTTTTCAGCCCGAAAGTGGATCAGCTGCTGTGTCCTCCTGCGTCCCTGTGTGATACAGGATGGTATATGTAATCACGTAGCGATGCATTATAGACTGTTAACATTAATATATATATACACACATATATATATATATATATATATATATATATATATATATATATATATATATATATATATATATATACACACACACACACAGTCTATGCGATGTATACAGTCCATTCTTGGGATTAATTTTCCCTTTTTTTTGCCTCCTTATGTTTTGTGTCTTAGCATCCTCCCCGGTCTTGTGTTGTCGGTCCCATCCTGTGTTTCCCTCAGTGTCTGTCTGCTCTGTTTCCTGCTTTATTTTGAAATCGGTTTTCTGTCTTGTCTCGCCCCTATTTTTACTTCCTGTGCCTGCCCGCTCCTGTGATTAACCTGATGTTTTTCACCTGCTCCCTTGCCCTCTCATCACCTGCCTCTTGTTACCTAATTACCCTGTGTATTTAATGTCTGTGACTCCCTTTGGATCCATTTGCCTGTTTGTCTGTCTTGTCCTTGACAGTTGACATTGTGCTGTCCTGAGTCTTGTCTGGTCTGGAGCTTTTCCCCTCTGCAGTTCTTTTCCCCTCTGGATGCCGTCTCTCCCTGTGCCTTCTGAGAGAGAGAGCGCGCAAGAGAGAGATTTTCTTTTTCTACCTCAGCTGTGTGAGAGTAAGGTTTTTAAATCTTGTTGTTTTAATCATTCAAGTCAATCTTTTTGTATGTGCTTTTACCTAAACTTTTGTACAATAAAGGATTAACCGTACGATGACAAGCATAAAGGGATACAGATACATCCTGCTACAATTCTTAATAAAGCTTTCAGCAGTTATGCTAAATTGATATCAAAATGAGTGACTTGTCTGCAACTGTCAGTCAAAGTGAAACGGAAGTTGCATGACTTATTGAAACAATGGCTACCTGAGGATGAAATGTCAAAACAAAATGAATGGTTTGAAACCCAAATGCACAGAAATAAAGCAATAGTACAAAACATGGAAACGTGGTTGCTTGACAAAGGGAGTAATTATAATGATGATGCTGCAGTAAACACAACTGCTCTTAAACTTGCACCAGCCACAACTGTGGTCACTGATGATATTGGTCCAGGAGACAGTTTCTAATGTTGGTTTCAAAAAAGGCTCATCAACTGGCCAGTACAGTCATAGGTCTTCAAGGTCTTCAACTTCCTCTGCATGCCTAAAAGCAGAGGCGGAAAGGGCTGCTCTCATGGCTAAGGCAGTTGCCCTTAAAGAAAAACATGAGAATTGCTGGAATTGCAATGTCAAATTGCTGTTCAAACTACAAAGATTAATGTGTACAGAGGTTCTGATGTGCAGAGCTCCAGGGCTCACTCAGATGGAATGAATTGGTATCTGAACAGTTCTAAACGTAAATATTTGCTCAGACCCTCTGCTATGGAATTTGTTCCACAAGACTCAAATCATCAGTTCAATAATTTACCAATAGGAGGCGGCAGTGCTGCAGTGCTAATGGAGGCACAGCCTAAAGATTCAAGCAATCAGGTATATCTTCCACCAATAGGAGGTGACAAAACTGCCATATCAATGGGAGCGCGGCATTAGGAAACACTTTCACAGAATATTGGATCAAGAGCTCATGTTCTGAATTCCCAACCAAGCATGCCTCAAAGGTTTCAGGAAACATATCATGCAATACCTCACATAAAGGAATCCATTCAAAATGTTGACCTGATGCAAACTAATGTGGACCAAGGCAATCTTTCCATCATGCAACGACAGAATGAAATAAATGCTCTACTAGTGCAACATCATTCTTCATTATCACTACCTCCACAAGATGTACCAACATTTGATGGAAATCCTCTTGAGTACAGCGCATTTATTAGAGCATTTGAGCATGGTGTGGAAAGAAAGGCTGCTAGCAACATAGACTGTTTATTCTTTTTGGAGCAATATACAAAAGGACAACCTAGGGGACGGTTAAGAGCTGTCAACACATACCACCAGACTGAGGATATCAAAGAGCAAGGATCCTCTTACAAGAACACTTTGGAAATAAACAAAAATATGCCACTGCATCCATGAGGAAAGCTCTTGGATGGCCATCAGTAAAATCAGAAAACATTGAAGCTTTGCAAGCTTTTGCTTTGTTTTTACGTGTTTGCTGTAATGCTATGGAGGACATCAGCTACATGTCAGAGATGAATATGCCATCCAACAAACAGTGAGGAAAATAAGTATTTGAACACCCTGCTATTTTACAAGTTCTCCCACTTAGAAATCATGGAGGGGTCTGAAATTGTCATCGTAGGTGCATGTCCATTGTAAGAGACATAATCTAAAAAAAAAAATCCAGAAAACACAATGTATGATTTTTTTTTGCTCACATAGAGGAATTACTGGTAAAGCAATATAACCACGACTTCAATGAGAAGTCAGAAGATGACAAGCCAGAAATGTCCAGAGAAGATCTCAGCTTTATTACAATCATGAACAGTTCAGCTGAACTTAACAGTGGACATAACTGCTTGAGATTACCTTTCAGAGAGGGTAATGTTGTCATGCCCAATAACCGTTGTTGAGCAATGAGTCATTTGCTTGAAAAGGAAATTGGAGAAAAATGCAAGTTTAAGGAGGATTATGTTCGTTTCCTTGGTGATGTCATAGAAAAGGGCTATGCAGAAAGGGTGCCAGAACACCAATTGGAAGGTAAAGAAGGAAAAGTCTGGTACATCCCACACCATGGCGTGCACCATCCTAAAAAAGGAACCTTGAGAGTGGTGTTTGACTGTGGTGCAAGTTTCAGAGGGATCTCCCTCAACAGTCAACTTCTTCAGGGACCTGAGTTGACAAACTCTTTGCTTGGAGTTCTCATAAGGTTTCGTCAAGAACCTATAGCAGTGATGGCAGATATACAGGCAATGTATCACCAAGTCAAAGTGGCCACACAAGATGTAGACTGGTGGCCAAATGGAGAACTTACACATCTCACTGAATACAGAATGACTGTTCATTTGTTTGGTGCAATATCATCGCCCAGCTGTGCCAGTTTCGCCCTAAGAAAGACTGCTGATGACAGCAGAGAAAAATTCCCAGCACATGTAATCAACACCATTAAGCAGAACTTTTATGTAGATGACTGTTTGAAGTCCATGCCGTCAGAGGCAGAAGCAGTGTCCCTGGTGAGAGACCTGACAGCTGTATGCCAGTTGGGAAGGTTTCAGTTGTTGAAATGGGTCAGCAACAGCAGATCAGTGTCCATCAATATAGAAAAGAGCAAAAGAAATGAAAGGATTGGATTTCGACAGAGACAATCTCCCTGTTGAGAGAACATTGGGACTACAATGGTGTGCAGAAACTGACACCTTCAGGTTCAAGATGGCAGTACAGGAAAGACCACTTACAAGAAGAGGCCTCTTGTCTGTTGTGAGCTCAGTATACGACCCCATTGGATTTCTCGCACCTTTTACTCTAACTGCCAAGTTGATGCTGCAAAATCTCTGTCGCTTGAGCTACAGTTGGGATGATCTCATTCCTCAACTCTACCAGCTGCAGTGTTTGGCTGGAAGATTTAAATGAGCTTAGTGTATTCAGCGTGCCAAGATGCATCAAACCAAAAGATTTTGGAAACCTCATAAGTCTCCAACTAAATCACTTCTGTGATGCTAGCAAAGATGGCTAGCACAGTTTCTTATCTGAGGCTGCAGAACGACTGGGACAAGATTCACTTAGCCTTCAGTCGTGGAAAAGCATGAGTTGCTCCAGTAAAAAAGGTGAAAATACCAAGGATGGAACTAACAGCTGCTGTACTTGCTGTTGGAGTTGACAGAATGCTGAAAGCAAAGATGCAACTAGAGCTGGAAAGTTCTATCTTCTGGACGGATAGCACAACTGTGCTAAAGTATATCAGGAACGAAACAAAACGCTTTCACACCTTTGTATCAAATAGGATTTCCATTATTAGAGAAGCCACTGCTGTCTCCCAATTGAGGTATGTTGATACGGGACAGAATCCAACAGACGAGGCATCTCTGGGATTGAAATCTGAGGAACTTGAGTGGGCGGAAGACTCAGTAAAGCAGCAATGCCTGATGGCATAAAACATCCAGTCATTCTTGCTAAAGATCAGCACATCTCAACTCTTATTTTGCATCACATTCATGAGCAGTCATATCAAATGATATGGAGTTATCTTCACTTGTATGGCCATTAGGGCAGTGCATTTGGAAGTGGCATACTCATTGGACACCAGCTCTTACATCCATGCACTGCGCCGATTCATTTCGAGAAGAGGCCAAGTGTTGCACATCAGATCTGATAACGGAACCAACTTTGTTGGAGCAGAACGTGAACTGCGACAAGCTCTATCTGCGCTGAACCACAAGCAAATTCAAAATGCATTACTTCCATCTGGAGTAAAATGGAGCTTCAACACTCCTGGTGCTTCACATCATGGCAAAGCATGGGAGAGTGTTATGGTTTGGGGTTTTGTTGGGTTTATTTTCTCTCTCCCTTTTTCCTCCTGTTTTGTCTTGGTTTCTCCCTAGTCTTGAGATTCTGGTCCTGTCTTATGTTTCCCTGTCTGCTTATGCTACTTCCTGTTTTATTTTGGTAGTCTTGTTTCCTGTCCTATCTTGTCTTGTCTGGCTTTGCTTTGTTTGTCTGATTGTCAAACCCTGCCCTGATGTGATTCACCTGATGTCTCACCTGTTTCCCATTACCTCATTACCTCATGTATTTAACCCCCGTGTTTCTTTTGTCCTGTGTCAGATCCTTTTGTCTGTCAAGTCTACGCGCCATGTCTCCGTGCCCTCCGTGTTCTTCGCCCCGCTCTTCTAGTGAGTTGTTTCCTGGCTTTCCTTTGTAAGTGTTACCCCCCTGTGATCCGGCGTTGCCTTGCCTCCCCCCCTCTACTCTGCTTGTGGTTGTTTTTGCTTTTTGGACTTTGGGATTTTGGTTGCTCCAGAACTTTGCCCGTTCCTGTTTATTTTGAATAAATCTGTGTTTGTCAACTCCTGCCTGCCTCCTGTACTCTGCATTTGGGTCCTCACCTCCTCATCCCATAACAGGAGAGAATCATTTGTATGATCAGGAAGGTGCTGAATTCAGGCAAGTTCAGTTTCTCGCTGATCTATTCTGGCACTGATGGGTTTGGGAGTACATTCCACTGCTACAGGAGCGGCAACGGTGGTCAAAGGACAAAAGGAGCATTGTTGCAGGGAACATTGTTCTTATGGCAGACTCTACTGCTCCTCGTGGAGCCTGGCTGTTAGGAAAGTTGTTGCAGACCTTTCCAGACACACAAGGACTGGTGCGACCTGTTAAAGTCCTAATCACTGACCGCTAACGTTAACGTTGATTTGCACAACAGTCCCGCATTTCTCTGCCTTGAATGGACTGTATACATTGCATAGACTGTGTGTGTGTGTATATATATATATATATATATATATATATATATATATATATATTAACGTCTATGATGCATCGCTATGTGATTACATATACCGTCCTGTATCACACAGGGACGCAGGAGGACACAGCAGCTGATCCACTTTCAGGCTGAAAATGAGCAGAAGTTTCTTAAATCATGTGTTCATGTTATACCCATTCATTATTGCATTGGTACTGTATTATTGTAATCATTTGTAATTAATTCCGTTTGTTTGTGGTCTTGTCTTTTTTAAGTTTTACACATTTGAAGCATTTTTATGTGTTATGGTTCTAATAGTTGATAATGGTTCTGTAATATAATTTATTTTATGTACTGTTTTTGCCTGTTATGTTTAATTTATTGGGCAATAAAGACAGATTTTTAACAAAACGTTTTTCTGAACATCAATGACATTCAAAACGGTGATAACTGAAACAGATATACAACTCACCATGTAGTGTGTATACGCATGTGTATTGCAAACAGACCTAAGTACTACACAGATAAGAACATCTGCCTCTGCACCACCAAAGTGAACATAAAATACATAAATATATAAATGCATATGACACTGTTGTGAAAACCCACGCAATCGACAGACAGAGACAGCATCTTGGAAGTTTGTGATCAATACTGTATGGTGATGTAACCAAGTGGTGTCCCATTTCATAAGGGTATGTTTTCACCCCTACCCCTTACCCCTACCCTTTGGCCCGTGAAACCAAGGGTAAGGGGTAAGATAGAGAAATGAGATTCAGCCTGAGTCTGCTCCTGTCCGAGCTTCCCCCCCTCCAGCAGACCACAGCATAAAGGATGGCAGAGGCCTCCACAGAGTAAAAAAAAAGTCCTGAGGAGAGTCCTGCACACTCCAAAGGACCTGAGTCTCCTCAGCAGATGGAGGCCACTCTGGCCCTTGTTGTAGAGTGCACGGGTGTTGTCAGTCCAGTTCAGTTAAGACAGATAGATAGATAGATAGATAGATAGATAGATAGATAGATAGATAGATAGATAGATAGATAGATAGATAGATAGATTCATTCATTCATTCATTCAGTCACACAGCACAGAATATAAATGAAATACGAGGATACAATATACATACACACAATATACATGAAATAATAATAGGATAAAATACAAGAACAAATATTTATTGTTTATTGTTTAGGTGAATAACCCAGGAATTTGTAGCTCTCCACTACCTCAATATCCGATCCCTGGATGCTCACTGGTGAGAAGTGGGATGTTTTCCTCCTAAAGTCGACGATCATCTGCTTGGCTGGTGTTGAGCTGAAGCTGGTTGAGCTCACACCAGCTGACAAAGTCCCTGATAACCAACCTGTATTCCAGATCGTTCCCCTCAGAAACACATCCAACAACGGCTGTGTCATCGGAGAACTTCTTGATGTGGCAGTGAATGGATTGTGAGTAAGGTCTGAGGTGTAGAGGGTGAAAAGGAAGGGGGAGAGCACCGTACCCTGAGGGCACCTGTGCTGAAGAGTGGTACACAGGGATGGGGCCTCACATACTGCGGGCTGTTGGAGAGATAGTCCGTAGTCCATGCAGCCAGGTGTTGGTCCACTCCCACACTCTCCATCTTCATTCTGAGCAGCGAAGGCTGGATGGTGTTAAAAGCACTGGAGAAATTGAAAAATATGACTCTCACAGTGCTTCCTCTGTCCTCCAGGTGTAGCAATGATCTGTGCAGCAGGTAGATTATTGCGTTATCCACCCCAATCCCAGGCTGGTAGGCAAATTGCAGGGGGTCCAGCTGCGTGCCCACCAGGGGTCAAAGGTGACATAGGATGATCCTCTCTATGGTCTTCATCAGGGGTCAAATCAAGGCAACAGGCCTGAAGTGGTTTGGCTCCAGCGACATCGGTACCGGGACCACACAGGAGATCTTCGACAGGGCTGGGACTTTCTCCAGGCTCAGGCTCAGGTTGAACAAATGCCTGATCACACCACAGAGCTGGTCAGCACAGTCCCTGAGGAGACTTGGGCCCCTAACCCTCCGGGCCTGGGGCCTTCCTTGCCTTGATCTTCTTAAGTTGACTTCTCACCTGATCATCTGTTATGGAGAAGGGGGTGGAGGATGACTGGGATGTGGGTGTGAAGATGGTGGGAGATGAGAGTCTCAGGGAGAGGGAGAGGAGGGTGGTGAACTGATGAGGGGGGTGAGGGGGGAGTAGCGGGCTGGTGGGCTTTTTGTTATTGTCAGCTCTTCCATCTTGTTGGAGAGAGATCTAATGTTCCCCATGATGACAGCTGGTAAACATGGTTTATACCGTCTTTTCTGCTCCCTGCGCTTCACACCCGCTCTGCACTAACTCCTTTGGGATCTCCTGCTGCTCCGCGCAGAGAAGGGGTGTGTGGCGCAGGGCTAACAGCTGATCCCGGGTGTAGAACAATGGGGCCGTGGTTGAATGGGGTGCTTTGTTGGATGAGTTTCCCACAGCCGTACCAAAAAGTTCCAGAAACAGCAAGAGACAAACTACGAATGTAACAATATGAATATCCATAGCTGCCCACTTGCTTAAAATGTCGATGTGACTACAAAAAAATAACAGAGAAAAACAAAAACACAGTAAAAACACTAAAAAGATGTAGAAAAGGGCAGAGCTGCTGCAACGAGCTGCCACTCACGTGGCGCCAGCTAAAGGAAATTGTCAATTATATTAAAACTCACTAGCTACATTATTTGCAGTACTTGATTAATAGCTGATATGTGAAAAGGTACAAAACCTGTTTTAACAGTAATTTACTTTTACTGCGACCATCACAGGAAGTGCTTTTATTTTGAAGCAGCCTACACAGTAGTTGTATGTTGTGTACTCTTGCTAGCTTACTGAGATGAATGTGAGATGCTAGATGCAAAACATGTTTGTTAAACTTAAGTTGTTTACTTTCTAGTTTGTGAAACTGCAACATATTGAACAGTAAAAGGTCACTGTAAAAGACAAGCGTTTTTGGTCGCCATTCGAAGCCATTCCACTTCAGGCATAGTTACTCTCTACAGCTGATAAAATAATATTTACAATATTTACCTGTAGCAAGCCTAAACATTAATTCCCGACATGTTTCTATCTGTCAGCAGCTCGGACACACTGCTGTCCGCAATGACCGTCCCCTGTTGGGACACAGTTGTTGTCTGTACCATCTCTGGTTCTGGCTCTGACCACGGGAACAGAGACGGGAAACAGCTCGCTTTAATGCAGCGTAATAACTCCAGAAAAATAATATCTATCTCGCAAACGTATGTGTCTCTGCAGTCATCTCAACCGTTGAATACAGCAACAATAAATAATACTTACGGCTTTTTTTCCTGTGAAGAAATGTTTTGCAGTGTTGGTGAATTCTTAAAAAAACAAAACACCACAAAATGTTGCATTAAAATGCGTTGTAACTCACGTTACTGAGATTGTAAAAATAATAATAGCGAAATTTACTTAGTTATTTAATTAGTAATGCCTTATTTTACAGCAAAAAGGAAGGGGCTGCCACTGTCTCCCTCCTGCAACTCTACACAGTGAGTTAACGCTACCAAAGTTCTATATGAAGACGCTTCCTGTCACGTATTTATAACTATGTCAGCGACAGACTAACACTGTTTTGAGTTGATCTAAAACAACTGGTTATCTTAGCTTATTTTTTATTCTTTAATGAGCTTATTCATCTTTAGTGATATGAGTTTCTCTCTGGGTTTAACCAAGTGCGCCTTCTTGTGGACAAAATATATCACCAGCACATTACAACATGAGAAACATCACATTCATAGCCTTATTACAAGCCACTTCCAAAAACAACAAATCAGTAGCCTAGACTAAAATTGCTAGGAAACAGAAAAAGAAAGTTGATCTGTATATGCATTAATCGCCTCACAGTGATTGCTAACATCAAAGTAACATTCTGTTTTGGCTTGATCTGAAACAATAATAGGCGATTCATTGTTGAAGAAAGGTTCTAAGAAATGTAAAGGAAGAAAATAAACTTGACTGCCTTTTGAAATATTTTTTTGTGTCTCCCAAATCTTGTGCTTTTATTTTGAAGGTTTCCCAAGGACAAAGATGTGAGGAAGAAGTGGGAAGTGGCTTTGAGGAGAGAAGGATTCACTGCAAGTGTTTCCTCAGTGTTGCTGTCAACATTTTAAACAGGGTGATTTTGACAGGACAGACTCCAAGATGGTATTATTCCACCGTCTTTAGCTTACCGGTTCACCTCCAAAGAGTAGCCTAGGTGTATCATTATAAGGCTATTAGCGTTTCATTCATAAATATCAATATATTACATAAAAAAGGTGTATCTGTCCAAATACTTATGTAATAACAGCTGCGACAACTAGTCATTTAATCAAATATATCAAAAGTCGCAATAAGTATGCAATATTTAGTTTATTTTGTGGAGCTGTCCTGTTAACTTTATTTATATATTTTTTATACTGTACAACCAGAAGAACATGTCCTGTAGACATGGTCCTTGTTTATATATTTTATAACTTTATTTATATATTTTCTAATTTTATTTATATATTTTATACTGTACAACGAGTTGTACACAGTCCAATATGACTGTCAGTTGAAATAAACCTTTTGTTGTAAGAAAATTTGTGACTAATCTATTTTGTAATACTTTACATATGATTAAAAATTTCAGAATTCATATCAATATTGCAGTATTCATAATTGATATTGCAATATTACATTTTGTCAACATCGTGCAACCCTAGTGTGTGTGTCTGTGGGTGTTGGGAGTGGGGCTGCAAAATGTCAAGGGCTGAGAATAGATGGATGCAGAACAACGTGGTAGTAGTGTGTGTGTGTGTGTGTGTGTGTGTGTGTGTGTGTGTGTGTGTGTGTGCGAGAGAGACAGAGAGAGAGACAAATATAAAAAGCTTCAAGTAGACTCTAATAATATAATCATATTGTTTCTATAATTCTTAAAATATCTGACTTTACTGCCACCATCTGTTTCTGCTTCTCTATCATATTTACAGTGTGTGATTTGCAAAATACCAATCATAGCCTACATCACATAAAAAAAACTACCTCTGTCCCTGTTGTTTTTAAAGACACAACATTAGGTTTTTCAATCAGATTATCAAACTGAAAATGTCCCCGTGTTTCTCCATTTTTGGGGATTATGTTCCCAGTTTTGATCTCGGACGCATGGTGACTTTATATCAGAATATTCTATTACTGTTAAGCCCACTATGAATATTAAAATACGCCTAACCATGTATCCTGTATCATAGCTACATGTATGACCTTGCAGCAAAAAAACGTGTGAAAATCAGTTCGGTATTCAGTGAGGGTGATTAATTAAAGCGGGTGACCGGTCAAAAATGGCGGCCCCACGGCTTGTCAGCACCAGTAGGCAGTAGCGGTCGATACTCTTTATATATGTCTATGGTGTGTGTGATTGCTGAGAAGTGAGTTGTTCAGTAACACACAAAATTTGTGTTCTTTGTTTAGGTGCCTTTGAGCATTGAATGAGAGATATGCTTAAGTATTGTCACGTCGTTTGGTTAGATACATGTTTAGCGCAAATCAATATAACCTCGCATTTACGGAAATTACTTTCACTTTTGTAAATCCTTATTGTTCGTGATTAATGTCGGTGTTATGTGCCTTCTGGTTTCCGAGCCTGTCCAGATGCCGTGTAAACCCATCAATGGCTACCCACGTTGACAGATTTGCTATATTCATAAACATTTTACTGGCCTTGCATGTCGCACCTCAATAAACTGTACTTAACTGAACATCTGAGCACTACATTACTACAACATTCTACCGCGGGAAAAAAATTCTTATAAAAGAAATTAGGATGCTTCCATGATCTCGAGGCTCTAAAACAGCTACAATAACAAGTTCCCTGTGTTTATGAAAAGAAGCAGATGTAAATGTTTTGTAAAAAATAAAGTAATTTCTTAGAAATAAATGTGATAATTGATAGTGTAGTGGATAGTTAAACGATTTAACATGTTGTTATTTTTGCTGAGCAGGGTTTGAATCCAGCGCAACAAGGAGCCTCCTAATTTCCTTTAAAACACATTTTTTCCGTGGTAGAATGTTGTAGTAATGTAGTGCTCAGATGTTCAGTTCAGTACAGTTTATATTGAGGTGCAACATGCAAAGGCTAGTAAAATGTTTATGAATATGTAGCAAATCTGTTGACGTGGGTAGCCGTTGATAGGTTTACACGGCATCTGGACAGGCTCGGAAACCAGGTGGAAAAAGCAGAAGTCACATAACACCGGCATCCACTTAAACTGTAACCTGGTTTATATTTGATCTATGTTAACATTTAGATGTGGCATTATTTTGCCTTACTAGACATGTCCTCACGATGTATGCTATGTGTAAGATTTGGCGCATTTGTAAATCGATAAGTGGCCACACTCGTGGGAACATTCCAAATACTATTACTGTTAAAAATAGTCACTACAGTTAAGAAATGTCATTTTAGTCTGTATTAATGTAAATGATGCAGCTAATTTGATAGTGTGAAATTAATCATGTTATTGTTTGTTCTTGTTTATTTCAGACCACACACACCCACACACCCACACACACACACACACACACACACACACACACACACGAAGACAGAGATATTCCTAATTATCTACACATAGATAGCTATATGCACATATAGCCAATACCTGCCAAGTAGTGTACCCTATTGTGGTATGCTGTGCTGTGTAAATCCTTCAACACCTCAAGTAAAGCTCTGGTCTGGATTGAACTGGATTGAACTCCTTTGTGTTCTGACCGACACCCCAGTGAGACACCCATCTTATATTCATCATTCCTAATACAGTCCTACCAAATTCACCAACCCATCATGTGAAAAAGCTTAACGTGGTTTAATGTACCTAAACAATGATCACTTATCCCAAAATTTCTCATGGCCATATCTTATCATGATCACTTAAGCCTGTCAAAAAACTAAACCGAAATCCAACGATTATCAAAGTGATCTCACATTAACGTTTTCCTCTTCATTGGCGCCTATGGCGAGGATAAAGCTTAACTTGGTTTAATGTACCTTAACAATGATCAATGCTTACCAAATTTTTTTCTCATATTGCTCCTCATAATCACTGAAAACTGTCAAAACATCTCACGAAAAGTCCAATTATTTTGGGTGTTATCTGACATTAAGCATTTCTACTTCATTAGAGCCTACAAGGAAAACACTTAACGTGGTTTAATGTACCTAAACAACGATCAATCATCACCAACATTATCTCTCAAATTGCTCCATAAGCACTGAAAACTGTCAAAAAATCTAACCCAAAGTTCAATTATTATGGACATTAGCTGACATTAAGTGTTTCTGTTAAATTAAGGGTGAAATTAATAATGAAACGTGAAAAAGCTTAATTTGGTTTAATGTACCTAAACAACGATCAATCATCACCGAAAATCTCTCTCATATTGCTCCTCACATGAATGCTAATCACTCTGTTGAGATAAAGACTTTGATACATTCTGGGACTGATGACCGCTTCATGGATGCCAATCTGGTGGAAAAGCTGGGGCTCTCCAAGGAACAACTCCCGGAGGCCACTGAAGCTACCACACTCAACGGCAAACTACTGGCATGGAGAACTGGACCCGTTAAGATGCTATCATGAGGAAATAACTCGGATATCATTTCGTTTTTTATGCTGCACTCTCCTTGCTTTCTCCTGTTTCTGGGTTATCCCTGGCTTCAAGAGCACAACCCCACTATCGATTGGGCAACTGGCAAGATAACCAACTGTCTTAAAACTGCCTGTGCGCCCTCTGTTTCTAACCAGGAGATGAGCTCACCCCCTCAGACTTGTCTATGGTTCCCGAGGTCTATCGCGATCTGAGGAAAGAATTTAGCAAACATCTTTGCCCCCCCATCGACCGTATTATTGTGCAATCAATCTTCTCCCTGGGGCTGCCTATCTTAAAGGACGCCTCTACAGCATCTCCAAACCTGAATGCGAAATCATGGAAACCAACATTAAGGAGTCCCTTGCTGCAGGCCTCATTCGTCCCTCCGCTTCTCCCCTGGGAGCAGGGTTCTTCTTCGTAAGTAAGATGGCTCCCTGCGGCCTTGCATTGATTACCATGGGTTAAATGACATAACTATCAAGAACAAGTACCCTCTGCCCTTGATGAACTCTGCTTCTGACTCCCTGCAGGGTGCTACCGTATTCACTAAGTGGGACTTATGCAATGCTTACCACCTTGTCCTCATTAAAGAAGGAGACGAAGGGCTGACTGGTTTAAATATTCCTATGGGCCATTTTGAGTATTTTGGTCATGCCGTTTGGGCTCACTAATGCCCCTGCTGTATTCCAGAGCATGGTAAACGATGTACTGAGAGATATGATCGGTGGTTTTGCGTTTGTGTATTTGGATGATATTCTGGTGTTTTCCAATGATCTGTCTAACCACATCCTCCATGTCAAGCAGGTTCTGCAGCAATTACTGGAGAATCTCCTTTTTGTTAAGGATGAGAAATGTGATTTTCATGCCCACACCACATCCTTCCTTGGTTACATCATCTCTGAGGGACAGTTGAAGACAGATCCAGATCCAGTTAAGGAGGTACTCGATTGGCCCCAACCTGAGTCAAGATTGCAGCTCCAGAGGTTTCTGGTGTTTGCAAATTTCTACCGATGATTCAGCCGTGATTACAGCGTAAAGAGG
>JABXJD010003018.1:0-37783 GCA_013375575.1 Percina caprodes | reverse complement strand
AAATTAATTTGTGTATAGGGGCTGGTCATATAATTTAACAATCATGAAAAAGTCGATTGGTCAGTAATTCCATTCAAAAGCGAAATTTGTATATTATATTTATTCATCACACACATATTTAAAATGTTAATTTTTAATTGTGATGATTACAACTGAAAACCCCAAATTCAGTATCTCAGAAAATTTATTGTGACAACGCTCAATATTGAAGACACCTGGTGCCACTCTAATCAGCTAATTAACTCAAAACACCTGCAAAGGCATTTAAATGGTCTCTCAGTCTAGTTCTGTAGGCTACACAATCATGGGGAAGACTGCTGACTTGACAGCTGTCCAAAAGACGACCATTGACACCTTGCACAAGGAAGGCAAGGCACAAAAGGTCATTGCTAAAGAGGCTGGCTGTTCACAGAGCTCCGGTCCAAGGGCATTAATAGGAGGCAAAGGGAAGGAAAGTTGTAGAAAAAAGTGTACAAGCAATAGGGATAACCGCACCCAGGAGAGGATTGTGAATGTCTCCTACATTTTGGAATGGGTTTTGTTTCACAGAGAGGACTGCAGCTGCAGTCAGTGCTTCAAGAACCACCACACACAGATGTATGCAAGACATGGGTTACAGCTGATGCATTCCTTGTGTCACGCCACTCTTGAACAAGACACGGCGTCAGAAGCTCTCGCCTCAGTCTGCGCTACTCGCTGTGTTCCGAGGTACTTTTTGAACCACTAAGGGAGACGGGAGCTGACTAATCAGTCCGACTGCCTTTTCTGCCACGGTCAGCCGTTTTGGTGTGTCAGAGCCTTAATGATGACAGACAAACTGAGACTCACTCCTCAAAGTTTATTTGTTAAAGAACCAATCTGAATCTTCCATCCAGATGCCTCTGATGGTATTTGGGGTCAGTGTAAAGTCCAGCTTCCTGTTGACAAACAAGTCTTTTAAAACAATAAGTCAGAACTGAATAGTGTTTCTAAAACACCAAGTCCAGGTTCTAGTGGTGGGTGAAAAGGCAAATACTTTTAGGAGTAAAAAATTAGTGTTAAAATTAAATTGATTCAATAAATTCTTGGTGATAATCAGATTAAAGTTCATATTTAATGTGTTTATGTTAATGTGTTTTTAGGCTGGATGAGAGACAAGTGACATCACGACCTGTGTGGTGAAGAGGGAGGAGATGCTTTCCGGTGTAGCGGTTGTTGCCGGCAGCAACCAGCTGTAGCACTGTGAAATTCACCGACTGCTGAATGCCAATATACAGCCCCGTAGTCAGGGACCCCGCCAGGCGCAGACGGTGTCCAGGATCACCGGACGGCATGTAGTCCACCATGTCTGTCTCTAAGAAACAGGTCTGCTCCTAGAGACACAGAACACTAAAGTTAGAACGCTGCAGTGACAAATCACAAGAGGCTGATTCTAGCAATTGCTGGGAAAAACAGTCAACTTAAGAATAGCATCAAACCTTTTTGAAAAAGAAAAATCAAAAACAGAATATAGAGCCGGTAAAGACCAGACGTCCTCTAAGCTAGAGTCCAACCGATTATTAGGCATTTTCCAAACTATCGGTATTTATATTAATTTAACAGAATCATTTAATGACATAATTCTGATGATTAAATTTTTAAAAAAGAAATAAAAACTACAAAACACCCTTCAACCATGTTATGGGTTGGCGCTGCATAGTTTGTCCACCAGAGGGCGCTCTACAATGTCTGACAACACTTATTTTTAAACTGCATTATTATATTTTAGTGAGGACTCATAAATAATGTTAGGAACCTGTTTTTGGTAAACGTTTCTGGGGAAAAAAATTAAAATCATCATCTCTAGATATGGGCATATCAGATTTTTAAAACACCAAATATTTGTATCCGTCTTATCGGCCGGCTCTACTCTCTGAATGACTTTTGAATCGCGGCAGACTGTATCTGCACCTGGAGGAGAAGCACGAATTCACCCCACGAGGAATGACTGGATCAGCCAGGATGGCGCCTGCCTTCTTCAAGGATCTGGCCTTGTACAGATTATGCAGGTCATCTAAGGGTGTGCCCGCAATTTTGCTGCACACCTTCACGATACCTTGCATTTGATTTTTCTGTTTAATAGAAAGTGACCCGTGCTAACAGGTAAAAGAGAAAGTTGGAACCAAAACATTTTCATAAAAACTGTATCGACATTAAAACTGCAAAGCTTACGGAGAGTGCATGCCGTTGTACCGTTGCACTAGTTCAACTGGTTGGTTGTCCATTACAACTGGGGAAGAAACAGGATTTCTTCTGAAGTCAAGGCACATCTTTCGTTTTAGCCACATTAATGTTTAAAAACGAGGATTTACACCAGTCAGTAAAATGAATGGTAGAAATAGGTGCATCAAAATTCACCAGAAAGCAGGAAATGAAGTGTTTAATGCTCAAAATTTTCAAGGGGTGGACCCCACATCATAAGTACACACCCCCCCACACCTTTGGGTTGCCAGGCCAGTTATGATTAGGCCAAATGTTGGTGCTATCTAACTTACATGGAGACGCCCTGTGGAGAACCGGTATGTGCGGTCTGATTTACGCGTGAAGCTCGTGAGTTTCACCATGAAGGACCACATGCGCAGCTTGTGATCCTGGCACAACGCAAAGATGAAGCAGACTTCATCCAGCTCTCTTACTGCAGGCTGAGTGCTAGGGCCGACTGATCCCCTTGGCTCGTTGAGGGCATCCTGGAGCTGGTCTTCAGCTCGAAGACCAACACGCAGCCTAGACAATTTGTCATGCCAATAAAGCAACATCAAATGAAATTTAGAGAGACACAGCGTCAGAGAGAGAGACAGAGTGAGAGAGCTAGAGACACACACAGTAGAGAGAGATAGACACAGACAGAAGAACACATAGACGCCCTGCCATCTTAACGGCGTTGTTAAACAAGGTAGCAAGTTTCCCCGTCAGATGGCGCATTCCCATGTCCTCTCACTCACACACACACACACACACACACACACACACTTGTAAACAGTTCTGACGTGTGTCAGAGATTCAGCCATTAGTCTGTGTGTACCTTGAGTGCCATGCGGCAGCAGAGAGTACCACAATGCCTCCGGTCGGTGCAGCCAGAGTGAAATAGGTTTCACCAGTCTGACTCAGCTAGGCAGTGCTGGTGCTGGGACTCAGCGAGCCGGGGATGACTGCGCTGTGCGCGGCGTCCTGAGGTCCAGCTTCAACATCTCTACGACGTTGTTGAGCATCTCCTGGATGTGGACCTCCGGGCAGAACGCTGCAGTTCCTCAGCCGCAGGCTCACCGCGTTATTCAACGGGGTGGTGTCCAGAGACTGCTCCACCAGCTTCAGAGTCCCGGACGTACACCTACAGTACACCGGGCAGATTTTAAATGCAGTTTGTGTACTGATGTGATACATGTTTACAGTAGAGTCTTTTGTTGAGGTTAGTCAACTCATTTTTTTTATAGTTTGTATGAAAGGAGGATGTGACTCACCAGTGAATTAATCGTTTATCCCCATAAAAAAATGCTCCGGCACCGTCGGGAACGTCCGCTCCGCCCGGGAGATCACTCACACCTGCACACAGAAAGAACGAGAGCGAGCATTTAACGTTAACGTGGAATATTAGTAACTTGCTGAACTTTAACTGCAGTAAAGTCATCTGAATAGTAAAACACATGATGAATATAATAAAGCAGAGAACACGGCGAGAAGAGCTGTAACGGGCGGGTCTCTTACCGAGGTCTACTATGAACTCTCTGAACCTCAGAGGAGTTTCTAGGAACCGGCAGACCACACACACACACACACACACACACACACGCTTTTGAAAAAGCTTGACGAGTCTGCCGTGAGCTGTGCTCGGTATCTCCAGCTCACAGCAGACCCAACGTGCCTTCTCATGCACATCCCCATCTTGGCTTTCTAGAAACTTTAAAATCACAGCTGATTTTTTTTTGGGTTTTGTTCTGTTGAGAAAAATACATTTGTAATCACTTAAATGAAATTAACTTCTTAAATTAGGTATTTGTTATAAACGTTAGCATACTTACTCCAAATAATTTAAATACCATAATTCTTCTAATAAGTGCAGAAGACAGCCAAATAAGCTTAAAAAGCATCTATGCACGGTCAGCCATCGGGTTGGTGTGTCAGTCTTAATGATCACAAACTGTGAGACTCACTCCTCAAAGTTGATTCTACAAACCAGTTGGATTCGTCCATCCAGACGCCCCTGATGGTGTTTGGGGTCAGTGTAAAAGCCAATGTTTCCTATTGATAAACAGTCAAAAGTCTTCTGAAAACAAAACTAGTCTTAACAGAATATTGTTTCTGGTTGAATAGGCAAATACTTAGGAGTAAAAAAGTATTAAAATTGAATTGATTCAATAAAATCCTGGTGATAATCCGATCAAAGTTAATATTTATATATGTTTTTAGGGTAGATGAGAGACAAGTGACATCACCACCTGTGTGGTAAAGATGTGCTTCACGCTGTAGCGGTTGTTGCCGGCAGCAACCAGCTGTAGCACTGGAGACACAGAACAATAAAGTTAGAACGCTGCAGTGACAAATCATAAGAGGCTGATTCTAGCAATTGCTGGGGAAAAAAAAGGTAAAATTGTCAAAGAATAGCATCAAAAACGTCATATACTCAGAGAGGCATTGGAGAGCTTATTAATGAATAATATGAAAATCATTGGTTAAATGTAATTTTCCCATTACATTCCTCCCTTTTGATTACATACTAATCACAACACAATTGAAAATTACTGAAAGAAGACATGCATATCTGCATGTCCCAAAAAGTTTTTGTGAGGAATTCAAACCTCTTAGTTTAAGCTACCACTACATCTAGTCTAAAAGAAAGAAAATGAGAATTAAAGTGGATTTTATGAATCTGGAACTACTCAAATTCGGAAGCTGAGTCCGAGTTTTAACTGTCCTCATTGTAAGAGGGCAATGGAACAATTCAAGACCATCATCTTTTGGTTGAAGGCTTGATACTGAACTTTCTCAAGAGTAAACAAGAGGAAATCATTTTTCTTGTATTAATGGGATAATACAACAAATACCTATCAAACAGATCACAGAGATTACTGGAACCACAATTTTCCCCATCCAAGCCTTCCAACCTCCCCAATTACCTGCGCCCCAGTCCCACCCAGAATCAGTGTGGGGGACATCTTGAGCCTTGAGACTAGTGGCGAGTTGGTTTAGCTGATGAACAGTGTCAGTGATGTTTCCTTCAATGTCTGGGATGAATGTGCAGCATTGATCACCTATCACATGGCAAAGCCCCGAGCTGCTAACAGTAAATCTAGACCCATCTGGTGCTGAAGTAACATGTTACGCATAGCTCGCAGGGTTGGAAGATCGCTGAACCCCGCAACCACGACGGCGGTCAGATTTTCCAGACTTTCATGTATCTTATCAATATTATGTGCGTTATTAACTACACCCCACCATGGAAGAATTACTGAGACAAATTTGCTACCGTAACTCCTCATTTTACATTTGGCTCTTAAGGTAAAATGCAGTCAGTGTGATGCACCCCCACAAACACAGACAGAGAACAAGAATACATTTATGTCATACACCAGGTCTGCCTCTTCCTGTGTTCTTCCATCATCACAGCAAGCCTGCTGTGTCCTTCCAGGACTGTGCTGTGGGTGTGGGTGCCTGAGTCAGTACCGTGCTGCAGATTTTTCTTCTGGTGTCAGAGGTTCGTCCACTAGCACGTGACACACCATTGGAGTCAGGTTTTTTCCCTGCCTCGTCTCTGGTGTGTGTGAGAGACGTTGGTGACACAGAAACGCCGTCTGTCAAGTCACAGTTGGTCTTCTGGCGACCCTGGCTCGTCCTCTGGTGCTGAAACCTCTTGCAGTGTGATGTGTGGATCCACGGAGCCCGCTCAGCAACCTCACTGCCGTGGGTGACCAGAAGAACCTGGAAGGGACCTTGCCAGCGTTTGGACTGCCAGTTTCTTCTCCTGAAGTTTTTCACAACCACGAAATCTCCTGGCGTCAGCGTGTGGAGCGGTCCTTCAGCTGGTTGGGACAGGGCAGCAGAAACCTGGATTCTTATGGCAGAGAGAGCAGAAGACAGTTGTACACACTACTCTTAACATGTCATGCTCACACCGAGCTGTGGAGGGAAGGGGTGCTCTAGGAGCCTCTAAACCCCCCCACTGGGTGGTCTGCCAAAAAAGATCTCAAAAGGACTGAGGTTACTGCGCGTTCTTACCCTCATTCGCATGTATATAGTTTTGTTAACGTGCCGTTAGCGCTTGACAACTGACTTAATATTCCCCATCTGGGAATGATTTCTGTCATTAGAGCTTTTGCTAACACTGCTGTTTGTTTTTGAAGCGGGAAACATATCAACCATCACCAAACAACACTTTTTCCCCTCTGACGGTGTGAGCTCAACAAAATCCATCATCATGTGTTCAAATGCTTGTGTCGGTGGTGGATGTGCTACCTGCTGTGTTACAGTCACTGGTCTGCCTATATTGTGTTGTGCACATGTCATGCATGCTTTACAAAATTTTTCTTTTCTGCAAATGTTGTGAAGCCCTTAGTGACAGTTGACAATGATAGCATTCCACTCTTTTGATCCCGCCCATGAGTCAACCTCACTCTGACATCTCTCCATTAGTGCATGTATAGGACCTGAGCATGTGTGTGTAATTCAGGCCTGTGTGTAATGTGTGTAATAACAACAGAGTATAAATTGTAATTTCCCCTTGTGGGATTAATAAAGATTTGCAAAATGTGTGAAAAATGGTGTTGAAGGCAAGCTTTTGAATCCGGCCCCAGCCAGACACCCTCTTTAAAGGTGCACCCTGCATTTTTCCACTGTGTACTGCAGCTACTGAATCTGGAAGTAAATGTGAAAATTGTTGCTCCAATAGGATCAGAGAAACAATGTTAATGGAGCAAAATAGGCCACAGGCCTGAGCCTGTCACCGTGAGGCTGCAAGAGAACAGACGTCATGCAGCTCAAACATTCATCCACTGTCTGAGTGAATGGGAGTTTAGGGTTTGGCCTTAAGTCGGAGCGTTTTGAAAAGCTTTTTTAAAGATTTACAAACGCCTGGTCCGCCTCGGTCGTCCATGTGAGGCGGGCATGCGCAAACATTTTTACCATGTATTAAGTTAGCTAAAGGTTCAACTAACTGAGCATAATTTGGAATGAAAACGCGACAGTAGGAACACATTCCTAGAGATGTCATCATTTGTTTTTTTTGTTGCAGGTTTTGGGAGGGAAACTATTGCCTCCATCTGAGATGGAGACGATGTTTTCCTGACGCTGAGATGTCATGACCCAAAAAATGCACTTCTTTTTTCACAAATTGCAGTTTAGCTAAACTAGCTTTGTGCCCCTCTGCTGCCAGATGGCACAGTAATGCAATAGTGTCTCGTTCACACTGTTCTTTTGTTTTTTGATAATTTTTGATAAGACCCACATCATATTTATGTGCTGCCCACAGGTGAGTCGGCACGTGGGACAGCAACGATGAGATCTCTGTGGGGGAAGCATGCAGCATTATTCAAAAGTGTGTGTGTGTGTTTCAGACTCTTTCTGCTGGAACACACTGCGCTTGGAGGACTTTTTGTACCATCTGTCTGATTCGGCCCGTGCGGATATTGTAAACTTGATTGAGGGTAACTTATTGCTTTTCTCGGACCATCCTAGTCAAACGTTGGTCTTGTACCATGACATTGATGTGGAGGACCACAAACCCATTTAAGCACCACGCATATAGAGTGAATCCGTCAAAGACCTATGATGCAGCAGGAGGTGAATTATCTTGTTGAGCATGGATTAGCTGTTCCCAGTATAAGTGCGTGGAGCTCACCCTGTGTTTTGGTTCCGAAACCTGACAACACCCCTCGTTTTGTAACGATTACCGCAAAGTAAATTCCGTTACCAAACCCGATTCTTTTCCGCTCCCCAGGATGGAGGATTGTATAGACCGTGTAGGCTCCGACATATTTTGTGACGAAGCTGGACCAGTTAAAAGGTTACTGGCAAGTTCCTTTAACACCAAGGCATATCTGCTTTCGTTACACCCAACACTTTCCTCCAGTATACCGTAGTATACACTTTCCAGCGGTTAATGCGTCGAGAATTGCAAAGCTTATTTGGATGATGTTGTTGCTTACTCCTCCACGTGGGCTGACCATCTTTACACATTGTAGGGATGAGCGAGTACAGCATTATCTGTTTACTACATGAATTATCAGTATCCGTATCTGTACTCGGACTCGGGGCCTAACCCGGAAGTGGGTCGGGTTGTCTTGAAATGGGCGGGGCTTTAACTGGTATGTTATTTTAAGCATGCGATTGATATGGGTTGATCAGAAATTGTTGTATTTATTGCTGATAAGAAAACTATTTCCATGACAGCATCAGCGAGATCAGTGGTGTTGTCATGGTAACAAACGAACTATATACAGTCATAGTAAGTTTAATGGACACCACTGAAACATCTCACGGCCCTGTACTACCCTATTTCTTAAACTGGTGCAAAGAAGCCTTTTTAGACTTAAATGTTACAAAGACAAAGGACATGTGCATTGATTTTAGACGTCACCATCCAACTCCTGGAAAGACGATTATAGATGGAAAAGAGGTTGAAATTGTTGAGTCATACAAATATCTGGGAATCATCATTGATAACAAGTTGACCTTATGTCATGTCTAAACACAGACATGCTGAGTAAGAAAAGTTAGCAACGTCTCTACTGTCTGAGAAAGCTAGCTAAATTTCAAGTGGACAGATCCCTGATGACATTGTTTTATAAATCTTTTATTGAGTCTGTCTTTACCTTTTCATGTATTTGCTGGTATGCTTCTCTGAATTTAAAACGGAAAAGACATTAGCAACGGTAATTAAAGTTAGCAGCAAAATCATTGGGATTCAGCAGATGACACCAACTGATCTGTATAATAGACATGTGCTTAAAAGGCAGAATCCATCATGTCTGATAGTTCTCACCCCTGAATGCAGAACTTAAGTTGCTGCCCTCCGGTTCCCGCTTCAGTCAGCCACCAGCGAATACAAATAGGTATAAATTCTCCTTCGTCCCCTCTGCTATCTCTCTGCTTAACTCTGGAAAGAATAGGTAACGTCGGCACATAAGGCACACTGGAACTTAACTTTTAATGTTGTGGTATTTATTTTTCCCATTTGGTTTGATACTCCATTTTAATTGATGTTGTCGTCTTTGTTGTTATGTACTGTGTCAATTTCTTGCTACTGCAGCAAAATGAATCACCGGGACAAATAAAGGTCTTGAATTGAATATACAGAACAAGTTTTGCAACAATGAATACAACAATGCGGTTGCAGTTATGAAGTAAAATGTAATGAACAAGAGTTTTCATACTCAATAACATAACTTTCTTTTTTTAACTTAATTTTTTTATGATCAGTGTGATCATTTTTTGTGTGTCTGTGAGTGACTAAGAGATAACCAGAGAGAGAGAAAGATAGAGGGGGGGCGGTATGGAGTAAGAACACTGTCAAAAAGATGTATGCATAACTTTATGTATTCATATTCGTATTTTTATATTCATATTTGTATTTTTATACATTTGTGCGTAAATTACATAGGCAAGGCAAAATTACGTTTTCATACATGTGTTTTTATGTGAGTGTGACTCTAGAAGCTACGACTGGAAACATTCACGAGTACAACTCTGATTTCTACGACTACGAATTCTTGAGTGTGAACACGAATTCAAGTTTACGGGTACGAGTAAAAAAACAGTTGAAATGACGTCACTGCCGTCACAGGCCGGGGTAATCGAACCTCGATTCCATTTAATGCGCATGCGTCACAGGTGAAAAATGGCTAACCGACCGGAGGCTTCTAGCCCAGGCTCAGCACAGGTAAAGTAAAAAACGTGTTTATTCAACATTTTTCATACGCTTTTACTACTTTGATAGCACTTTATAATGATATACATTTCTGCAACTCATAGACGTTATTGCTTTAGCTTGCAACCTAACGATATTTACTAGCTGTTAACTCTAGCTAGCTAGCTAGCGCTATACGTTAGCTAACCGCTAGCGCTATAACGCTACGTTAGTTAGCGGATGAAATGCTCTGTGTGAAAGTTAGTGATGTTAGAACTCGACCTTGTTTCGCTGATTGAACTGCAAGATATGCAATAAGTTACCTGAAATACACTTCACTGCTTAGCATGTTGACCAGAGCAGTAATGAGAACGTTAATTTACGCCCAACATACTTGTAATGTTTTTAATGTCTGTCTAGCTTAACGTAGTACAATCATGTTGAATTGGTACGGATAAGTTCTGTACCATGTATTGCATCTAATATGTAATTTGGCATTTACAGGGACCACTGGCTACTCAGTTACTGCAGCGTTTGGAGTCAAGGATCACTGACATATTAAGTCAACCTCACTTTAATTTGGACTACTTCCAGTATGTTATAAATCAGGAAGCCTTCATTCTCACATCTGCATCTACCATTTTAAACATCCCAGCTGAAATTGTGGAGTGTCTTTTATCCCTCCAAAGACTGATCCACGCAGCTCTTTCCCAAGAGAGTCCCTGTGTTTTTATTAGAGAAGGAGTACGCGGCCGACCAAGATTTAGTTTTTCTGAGGAGCTGCTGTCCCGGCTTATTGACATGCCCTTACCAGTGTCTTGTATCGCCAACCTGCTGGGTGTCAGCCAAAGCACAATTTTCCGGCGTATGCGTGAAGCCGGGTTGTCCACAAGACATACATACAGCGGTTTATCTGACAGTGAACTGGATGACGCTGTCCTCTCTATAAAAACCAGGATCCCAAACGCAGGATACAGAATGGTAAAAGGTTGTCTGCAAGCAAATGGACATAAAGTTCAGTGGAATCGCATCAAAGATTCCATGCACAGAGTCGACGCTCCAGGAATTTTGGAGAGAATGACCCAGCTGGGTTGCATCGTCAGGAGGTCATACTTCGTGCAACGGCCTTTGTCATTAGTGCATGTGGACACAAACCATAAGCTCATAAGGTAAGGTATTTATTTATTTATGTAGGATACTTTATTATGGCTGTTGAGTTAATGCAGCTCTTTTCATAGACTGACATTGTCATCTCATCCTTTTGATTTCAAGGTACAACATCGTCATATTTGGAGCAATAGATGGTTACTCAAGAAAAGTGCGTCACTTTTTTTTTACTACTATAGTGCTTTATTGTTCCTGTATATGTTTGTTTATTTTTTTCACTGTTGATATACTGCATATGTGTGCATGTGTATTTCTTTTTCCTTTTTTTGTTTGTTAATCCAAAACGTATAATGAGAGAACCAAATTCAAAGAACTGTCTGATTTTTTTTTTTTTTTTTTTTGAATTAAGAAAAACAAGACCGGTAGGTCAGATGACCCGGAAGTGAAAGTAAATATATCTATAAAGGCCAAGTAGGGATGAACATTCTGTAACATTATACATGAACTAACGTCATAGACCAGCAGGCCTATAAAATAAATTATTTAAAATGGTTAAATTATTTTAAAAAACGCTGTCATCTGAGAATGTCTTCTTGGGACATCCAGCAAACCTTTGAGGCCATAATTAAAATGTTGTGGTTGACCTTGTACAACTGTATGCTTACATCTGGTCAGTGCAACAACAAATATTTTTAATTGTGACCGCCTCCTCTGTTATTCAAAGGTTTATATGTGCTCAATATGTTGACTCTTGCTGTGCACATGAATGAATTCACAATATTAAACCACATGTATTAACTTATTGCTAACATGCTTCTATCTGTCAAGGTTTATTTATCTATTAAATATTTCATCTAATGTTACATTATGACTTTAGTCCTTGTATAATGTAACACAATGGCAATCCTTGGCTATTATTTAATATTTACCTTATTTCCAGGTCACCTGACCCAACTGTCTTGTCTTTCTTCAAATGAAAAAAGGAATTTGCAAAAACAAATCGGCCCGAAACAAATTTTGGTTTTGTTTGGAATAAGAAAAATGGTGAAAATGGCTCATTATTTGTTTCTTTCAAATCAAAACGTACATATACAGAGAAGGAAGAGAATATAATGAGAAGAGTGGGGAGGAGAAGGAAAAAAGGAAGAACATGAGGAGAAACAGCTTAAACAGTGTATATTTTAAACTTGACGAAACCTGTTAATTCTAAACCCTTCCCATGCCTGGAAAACGTTTTTCAAATTTCATCAACATCCAAGAATGTAGAAACCCTGTACCCAGGCTAACCCACAAACTCCAGGACTTAGTGCATATGTCATGTGTCAGAAAGCATATTTTAATGTACTTTATGCTTATTTCTTTTATTCTCTTGACTCTAATCCTTTTTTTTTTTTTTTCTTCTGCAATCTGTAGGCCAAGTATTTTACCTTTACAGATTCATTATATGAAACTGTTTGTCTGTATAGATACAATATCTGGAACCAGCAACAAACAACCGCTCAGACACTGCCCTTTCATTTTTCCTGAAGGCAGTGGAAAACTATGGTTGGCCTTCCAGGTAAATAGTGATATCTCGTGCTACTGTTTCTATGCTATTTTTGATCATTTCAGTTATGTTCAATGGTTTATTTTGTTGATAATTATAAATGAGATTTATAAATTTCATTTAAGGGTCAGGGGCGACGAAGGTGTTGAAAATGTCGCAATAGCTGAAACCATGTTCAGTGTTAAAGGCACTGGAAGAGGAAGCTTCATCGCTGGCGAAGTGTACACAACCAAAGGTTAGAATTACAGTCTACAGTATATTCATAGCGATGTTAAATCATTGTTGGAAAATATTTTAAGTAGGACTATATGAATGATTACTTTTGAGTTGAGTAAGTCCTGTTATTTCTTATCTAGGATTGAGCGGCTATGGCGAGATGTCTGGACCTGTGTCACTCATCTATACTATGAAGTTCTTCACAGTCTCGAAGAAGATGGCCTCTTGGACTTGTCAGATGCTGTACATCTGTTTTGTGCCCACTACGTGTTCCTTCCGCGTCTGGCAGAGGCCCTTCACACCTTCAAAGAGGGCTGGGACAACCATCCCTTACGATCGGAAGGTGGACTCTCCCCTAACCAACTCTGGGTTATGGGTCACATGCAGAACCCTTGTGACCCAGATGAAGATCTGCAGGTTTGTTGAAGCTCTCGCTCAAGGAGGTCTCTAAAGGCAAAGTGCAGTTAAAAATGTTCAACCTAAAAGGTGTGGATTTAGATTTATGTAAAACAAGCTGAAATTTAAAAAAAACATGTAATGTTAACTCTAGAAGGTTATTGAATGATATAGAAGTATGTAGGAGTAGTGTGTTGAGATTTAATTTTTAATTAGACCAACTCAATTGAGCATAATTTGATAGATTTTTAGTCTTTTTCTGCACTAGGCCTTTGTAGGTCAATGTGTGCTTGGCAGTGTTTTCAAATATTTCTAAATGTTTCATACAAAATACGGTAACCCTATTTTCAGAACATGGAGCTGTTTGGGACGGACTGGGAGATGTTTGACGGTGTGCCTGAGGAACCTTATGGAGTTGAAGTCCCACAAATTGAGTGCCCACTGACTCCAGCTATCATGGAAACGGCACAGTCCATGATCAATCCTCGGCATCGTCAGAATCATTTGGCAGAGACATTTACATTGCAATGGTTCAGTGCATTGAAAGTCTGACACAAAGAAATGTCTAAGAAATAGTCATAGCAAAAGATTTAATGGAATAAAGTTGAACACTTGCCAAAGACTGAGTTACAAAAGGCTTTTAATTTCAACATTGAGTAACCGAGGTACAGTGGTGCTCGTAAATTTACATACCCAGGCTTAAGTTGACTAAAAGAGGAATAAAAAGTTTTGGAAATTTAGCTTAATGCCTTAATTTAAAAAAAAAAGTAAAATCCAACCTTTAAGGACACCAATTTTAAATTCCCATAGAGGCAGATTTTATTATAAGGCCAGTTATTTCATGGATCAGGATACTATGCATCTTGATAAAGTTCCCTTAGCCTTTGGAATGACTATTTTAATTCCAAAGGACAAAGGGAACTTTATCAGGATGCATTGTATCCTGATCCATGAAATAACTGGCCTTATAAAAAAAATCTGCCTCTATGGGAATTTAACATAGGAGGGTGTATACTTATGCCCTCTGCATTAAGGAAGAACATTTATGTATGATACATTCATTCAAAGAAAATTGGTGTCCTTAAAAGGTTGCATTTTACTTTTTTTAAATTAAGGCATTAAGATAAATATCCAAAACATGATTTGTTTCTCTTTAGTCAACCAAGCATTGTTATGTAAACTTATGAGCACAACTCTATACACATACATACATCACTGACAGAAACAAGTTTTTAAATAAAAATGTCAAAACACAATGCAGTTACTTGGTAGTTTTCCTTTTGACGGAGTTGTTACACCCTGTCAAAGGTTTGCCCATGGCATAAGGCTAGTGTCATAATGTTTTTGAATTCATTGAATGTTTTCAGGTGCGCTGAAGGAAATGTGATTGTACGACTGCAGGCGCTGACAACTGGAAAACAAACTGATGTGTGTCACAGTCATGGTGGAATCTCACATTTATGACAAAGTCCTTCTTTTCACTTGGCAGAACAGGCTTATGTCCTTGTCCGGTGATCCACTGCATGATTTGTCCAACAGTCAAATTCTCTGGAGCAATATTGTTGTTGCTTGGGCCATCTTGTTCTTAAAGAGAGATTAAATGTGAGTCTAGATTAAAAATATTGAATGCTGCCTTTTAGTTTTGTTAATACAATCCCTCAATTAAATCAGATTAATCTGTGAAGCATGGGTTGTTAAAAGCCCTGGCTGTCTAGTTTATGACTGTAAAATTTCATGAAGCAGTGTTCTAGAGGTCATATATTAAATATCACATTTTACATAAAGATTCTGCAAAAAAATTAAGCCTTGTCCATTTATTGGAATACATAAATTGATAGCTAGCCATTTCCACTGCACTGTTTAAAAATTACTGCATGACAGCAAAAGCATACTACTTTGGTATTGTTCAATATTGGCTCAAACTCACCAGAATCTTCAATTTCCTGAAGGTAGTCCTGGAAAAGTTCATGATGTTTGTTTCCATGCGGTGTTTGGCAGAACCAATCTCACTGAAGACAGGGCGGCTGTTCTCCAGAATGAAGACTGCATCCACCTTTAAGAAGGAGGAAATACATTTCAGTCTGAGTAATTCTTGCAGAAAACAAATGCTTAATCAAAAGCAGTCAGAAACCCAGCTACTAGGATGTGTTGTTACAGTCCCTATGAAGAATCAGCACATCCCCACATCCTTGAGGATACTGGTTGTTTAAGTGACTACAAACCCTCCACATCCAACCATACCAGGGAGCACCCGAGTTCACCAGCCGTACAGTTCTGCCTCGGCTGCTAGCTCTGTGTACGTCTGGCTTTTCCATTCATATGCTTCCCTAACAGCAACCTCCCATGGTACTGTCCCAAGATGTACAGGCCAGGGACTTATGTGAAGTTGACAACAAAATCAGGTCTTGCGTAAGAGTGGTTGCGACAAGAATGTACCTTATCATCTTCCCTGTAACAAACAGTCGTTGGCAAAGGTCTGGATGGGTCTTCATGATCTTTGGTAGTTCATAGAGCTGCAGGCCTTTTCTGAGCTGGTCGAGCATCGGAATGAGTCTCATGGTGGAGTATAACAGCTCTAATAGACAATATAAAAGTGTTTCATCAGGAGAATTTACTTTTGTGGGAAAACTTTACTGTAAAGAAAAATAGACATCAGCACTTTGTAAAATTATAATTTGGTAAGATTTAAAAGTTGTTTCACAACATAGCTTTGCAAGAAAATATTCTAAATCAAGTCAAATTGTTGTACAATACTCCCTTGCCATAATGAAAAACAAATGTTAATATACCTTATCATGCTGTCTCTCTTATCCACTGACACAATTCCAGTGTATCCGCAGGTCACAATGTCACCAATCAGGTCGCTGATATTGTCGTCACTGGCGCTATTTATCTGAAGGTCCAATGGTGTAAAGTGAAAGTTGTTCTTATTGCATCATTTTGCTCAATGGTCAACAAACAAGTCATTAGATTTGTGCAATCTATGTCACAATGAAGTTAATACTAGTATTCACCTTGATAAAATTGGACTTACCTTTACAATTAGCTGCGATAGCTCCAAATCAGTAACATCACTGGCAGACACTTGAATGCTGTCAGCGTCACCAGAGCAGAGATATCTGAAGCACCACTCACGCATGAAGCTAGGGCAAGGTCCGCCTTGTGCCAGACTAGCTGCCATGACTTCTCCTGCAGTCCTAATAAACAGAAGAATGAAACAATTGAAAACACAGCATATCAACTAAAGTAGTACAACAATTAATATGTACAAATAACTTAATTACACACCTGAAGTAGTTACAGTCCAAACTGTTAAGACAGTAAACAGGATTCTTCCCTTTCTTATCTGGACCTTCAACAAAGAGTCGTTTGGTAGACAACAGATACAAGAAATTAAAAAAAAAAAAAAGTCTCTCCAATGTTAATTTTTTTTCATACATTCAGCATTTGAGCCCATGGCACCACCAGAGGCCCCCTGTTTACACATATGTCTGAATAAACAAATATGCACATACACATGTACCTGTGAGGAATTCTTTGGTAAGGGCACCAGTATCAATGCCTGCCTCGGCAAAGAATGTGACCTTAAGTCTACATCTGGGTGAGGTCTTCTTTTGCCACTGTTGCCACTGTTGCATGCCTCTGTTGTAGAGATCAGTTCGTGACACACAGATGGAAAATGTGTTTGTCTCATCAACTTGACAACCAATCCAATTCAAGATGTCCTCGGAACTAGAAAATAAAAATACAGACACTGAACATTTGAATCACAACTAAACTATGAGTGGTTTTATGATTTCATAGGTGTTTGCTACACACATCCTCCTATACTAGTGACGTTCCCAGGAGTGAGGTGAGGCCTAAATGCAAATCCAAAAGAGCAAAAATATCACAAAATACCATGTTTTTGGATTACTAGATTTCTCTATGTTCACACATAACACCACTTTTCAACATGACAAAGCTTATCGATACTGTAGTATCTCTTTAAAAGGTTTATTGTTCAAGTAACATCATTCACCACCATAATTTCCCAATATACAATTTTACCTTTGAAAGGTACTGATTGGATCACTTGAGTCATGGCCATCATCATCTGAAGTTCTGCACACAAAGAAAACAGATTGTCCTAAATTAAGAATAAACAATTACATTTAAAAATCTAGCAGAACATCTCCTTCCATGTAATTTATTGTCAAATAAACATGGTATACATAAAAAGTAGCACTGAAACCAACATTACCGTAATCCGCAACTGGATGCATGGATCTCAATGACGTCAGGATGAAATGCATTTTTGCACACAGGACACTCTGTATTAGCTGTCTAAAAAATGAATTTACAATGCACATGAATAAAATGTCACACTACTCCTGAAATATAAGAAAACATATCTAAGCTAAAGAACCTCAAACAATACTTGTAGGGCCTAATTTATAGCACCAGCAAAGTGACATGTATAATACCATGACCTGCAAATGGTGCAAAGAAAATACCTTGACCAATCACAAGTTACAATATGTTTTTGCATATATTTGCGAGTGCTAATAAATGCCATTTGTAAATTAGGCTCTTAACTTAAAATAACAGCAAAAATATTTTACCTCGTCTGTCTGGTAGCATGGGGCAGCTGAGAATACATCTTCACCTTCTTCCTTGCAGCTTTCCTGGGGACGAAACAACAACACTTGTCAGCGCAGTACACAATAGAAACATGTCATTTTTCAATCCAGTAAATCATGAACTAATGCATAAAAGACCAAGCTTTAACATACTTCTTCAGCAGAATCACACAAATTTACAAGTTCTTTCTTGCATTCCTTTATGTGTCCTGGAAGAATCTGAAGCGGAACCATTTTCTTGCAGGTTGTACACTGGGCTTTGGGCATCTTCTCAAATTCCTTTGCTTCTGGTGGTAAAGGAATTGTATCCAGTTCTTCTTGTAAAGGAGAAATGTACATTGTGTACTTTCCATTCCCGCTCACTGTTTTTAGCTGCTGGCCGGTGTATCCATTTAAATCTGGAGGGATGACAGCCAATCTCCGCTGCCCACCCCCTCCTAAAATTGAACAGTTATAGATACTAAATATAGTCAATCTGGATATATAGGAATTACTCATCTAGTGAGTATATTGAAACACAATTTGAAACCATGGACATTAATACAGTGTATATGCCTACATACCTGAGGACTTGTGCAGCAACCAGCCACCACAGATATTTGCCAGTCTTGGATATGTACTCAAAAGCAAATCTGAAAACTATATTGACAGAAGCATGACTAAAACTGTATTAAAACGATTTATATTTTGTCATACTAATATTTTTTACATCAAGCATTAATATGAATTGTAAGATGTTACTTTAGGCAAGGCAGTTTTATTGTGTGTTATTTAATGATTACACACCTGTGTGAGGTTTTCCTTAATGATTAATGAACGTTTTCCAAGGCCAGCCAGTATAAGCTGCAGTTCTTCTTCTCCTTTTGGTGTTTTGTCACGTTGTTTTTCAAGAAGAAAAAAGTTCACCAAAAAGCTCTTCCCAAGTTGTGTTGCTGTATATGGTGCAAAACGCTTTTTTCCTCTTGCCTCCTTTCTAAAAAATCCAGGAAAAGACCTACACATATAAAATGACAAACTATTATTCTCATCTGTTATCATCCATCAACACAGAACAACCTAACGATATGTCTACATTCTCAATTACTGATTATATTAGGGTAAATGCAGTTTACTTTACTTTGTTTTATCCAACAGTGGTGATGCCAGCCCCATAAAATATTCAAAGCAAAATATATATCTGTTACCCCCCTCTCCCTTTGTCTAAAAGTACCTACACTGGGAGTGCAATTACAAAATGAATGTAGACAAACAACACATGTATGCTACCGAGCCATTTCTTGTTTGACAGACAGCCCAGAGTCATTGCGCTGAGGCCTCACTGTCGACACTGACTGCTCTCCCTGTCCAACAGCAGCTTCTCCTGTACTGCCCTGACTGCCTGGCCTGACATTTGCCGGTACACTGTTCCTCAGCAGCAACACCAGGTTTTGGGCTGTGCTTATGATGTCTGATAATTGGACCTAAGTAATAAGAAAGACAACAGTCAAATGCCAAATGTTATAGCCATAGGTATTTTTTTAGTATTATACAGAATACCAGCTGGTCTCAATTACAATCAGAAATACTTTGACTGACTTCAGGCTAATGCCATATATCTCACTACAGTAGATGAATGTAATGATGACCTTGAAAAACTGTTTTTTAATACATGTTGCATTGCATATCAATAGATTAGTTAAACGTTATTTTTTTTTAACCCTCAATCGTTCAGGTCCTCTGGCCGTGAATAAAAAGCAGGGACTGGCCACTGAGTCAAAAGTTACTGTTTAGCACATTAAGATCATTAACATTACAATGACTTGCTGGTCTTAACTCTATACCTGGCTCAGTTGTTAACACTACTGATCTGCTTCGAAATTGCTAAACGTATGATTACAGTGCAGCTTAGTTAACGAACTATAACGTTACTTTCACACAGAGCATTTCATCCGCGCTAACTAACGTAGCGTTATAGCGCTAGCGGTTAGCTAACGTATAGCGCTAGCTAGCTAGCTAGAGTTAACAGCTAGTAAATATCGTTAGGTTGCAAGCTAAAGCAATAACGTCTATGAGTTGCAGAAATGTATATCATTATAAAGTGCTATCAAAGTAGTAAAAGCGTATGAAAAATGTTGAATAAACACGTTTTTACTTTACCTGTGCTGAGCCTGGGCTAGAAGCCTCCGGTCGGTTAGCCATTTTTCACCTGTGACGCATGCGCATTAAATGGAATCGAGGTTCGATTACCCCGGCCTGTGACGGCAGTGACGTCATTTCAACTGTTTTTTTACTGCACCGTAAACTTGAATTCGTGTTCACACTCAAGAATTCGTAGTCGTAGAAATCAGAGTTGTACTCGTGAATGTTTCCAGTCGTAGCTTCTAGAGTCACACTCACATAAAAACACATGTATGAAAACGTAATTTTGCCTTGCCTATGTAATTTACGCACAAATGTATAAAAATACAAATATGAATATAAAAATACGAATATGAATACATAAAGTTATGCATACATCTTTTTGACAGTGTTCTTACTCCATAGGGCGGGGGGTTGAAATGTGTTTGTGTGTGTATCTTAATTTGTAATATTATTTATTCATACCGCAACTGCCTGTTTTTTCTTTTCTTTAATAAAATACAGCAAGAAAGTTTTAGACACTCAAAAAAACTGGTTAGAGCAAGCAGGCAGTTTAAAAAAAAAAAACTGACAGGCAGAGACGTGACGCGACTCGCATTCTACCATCACCATGTCTGAACAAACCCCACGTTTACCAGAAACCTACTGGTTACTAAGGACTAGTTTGACTGAAGTAAAAAACAAACCTGAAGCTTGAAGAAACCCTAAATGTTAATGGGAAAGAGAGACTGAGGGAGAGGGACAGAGCTGTTCACGTCTCCGTGTTCTGAGTGTGTGTGAGTGAGCAGAGCGGCTGGACAACAACAGAAGGGCGCTGGGACTAGCCTATCACAGAATAGTGTAGGGGAGGGGCGCTGGGACTAGCCTATCACAGAATAGTGTAGGGAGGGGCGCTGGGACTAGCCTATCACAGAATAGTGGGGAGGGGCGCTGGGACTAGCCTATCACAGAATAGTGTAGGGGGCGCTGTGACTGGCGCTATGACTAGCCTATGACAGAACGCAGACACACAGTCAATGAGGAGTTTTATTCAATCAGAGTACAGATATTGACTCGCATTACTCGTATAATACTTGTACTGCAAAAGTGCTTTATCCGCACCGGATACTCGTTTCAGCCGAGTATCCGGCTCATCCCTAACACATTGTCCCTTATTTTTAGCCGTCTCCGTGAGGCTTCCCTCACTCTTAACCTCGTGAAATGTGAGTTTGGTAGAGCCACTGTTACCTATTTGGATAAGCAGGTAGGTCAGGGGCAGGTACGTCCGTTAGCTGAAAAGGTGCAGGCGATTATTGATTTTCAGATCCCACAGTCCAAGAAAGCATTGCGTCGCTTTCTTGGAATGTGTGGATATTACCTGACCTTTGGCCTAGGGTGCTCTGGTACCACGTACACTTATGAGCATCCCTATGTTCGAACATGGTGTTTGTTATGGACAATCCGTGACTATCGCAGAAGTCCAACAACAGACAACCACTCTGGTTTAGATCAGGGAGGCCGCTCCTCCCAATCACGCCTCTCCAAGTATCTCCATCATCACCCACATGTGCGTTGAAGTCCCCCAGCATAACTATGGAGTCCCCTATAGGAGCCACATACGGGACTCCATTCCAGGTCTCCAAGAAGGCCAAATACTCTGAACTCTTGTTTGGTACAAATGCACAAAGAACAGTCAGAGTCCCCCCCCATCCAGGAGTATGGTTCCAGAACCGAGACTGTGCGTAGAGGTAAGCCCCACCAGATCTAACTGGTAGCGCTCCACCTCCCGCACAAGTTACGGCTCCTTCCCCTAGAAAGAGAGGTGACATTCCAGGTCCCCAGAGCCAGCCTCTGCCACCCGGGTCTGGTCTGTCGAAGCCCTTGACTTTCGCTGCTACTCATGTGACAGCGCACCCGACCCCACTGGTTCCTCCCACAGGTGGTGGGCCCATGGGCTGGAGAGAGAGGCCAGGCTCCGTGGCAAACCCGGCCACCAGGTGCTCGCTGACGAGCCCGCCGTCTGGGCCTGGCTCCAGACGGGGAGACCTAGGCTTCCTCCGGGCACGGTCCCTCGATCTCTTCCTCGTTTTTTCATAGGATTTTTGCGTTAAGTGTCCAAATTGCAGGAACTACAAAATCCAAGCTTAAACCAAGACAAACCGCAGTAAGTGAAATGATCGCTTTCTGGGGTTGTTGCTACGGTGGCCGACAGGGGCAAACGCCCTGCAACTTCAGAAAACATACAAATAGACAAAACACAAGCAAATTAAGAAAAAGACTTCATTAATTTGACCACACATGCGCAGTATTCAACGCGATACAAATACACACAACACAACAAAATACAAAAACGCGATGCCGATAAAACAACGATGCAAAAAGAAAAGCGCACAAACCACGGAAACAAAAGCACTTAAATGCTGCATCTAGATTCCACAACGGAAGTGCTCCAGGTCTCTAGAGGAGCAGCTAAGTGGAACAGCTGACTTTCGACCGAGAGGCGCGAGCTGATGAGAGGTTTGTCTGGAAACGGTGTTATGTGCCTTCTGGTTTTTCCACCTACTGGTTTCCGGGCCTGTCCAGATGCTGTTTAAACCTATCAACGGCTACCCACGTCGACAGATTCGCTACAAAATCAAACATTTTACTGGCCTTTGCATGTCGCACCTCAATATAAACTGTACTGAACTGAATATCTGAGCACGTAACTATAACGCATAACGGGTAAAATGTGTTTTAAAATAAATCACGATGATCCGTGTCGCGCTGGGTTCGAACCCTCTATAGCAAAAATAGCATACGAGTCCACTGGATTGTCCACTACACCATCACATCATTCACATTACTGATGATAAAAAAACTTAGTTTTTTCTCAGTAGAACAAGAATCACAATTTAACAGAGCAAACCGAAACAACTTGTTACCTTGATTTAGGCTTAAAATCATAATTAAATCGTGCACTATAACCTCCTGCTACACCTCTGTGCTATCCGTGTGCAAGGACTTGTCATAAATTATACCAGGCAGTACATGTTTTGGTCGGCATCGGTCTAAAACAACTGGTTACCCTGGGCTGGAATTGCAGGATCTCGAGGCTCTCAAACAGCTACAAGTTTCTTAGATTTATGAGAAGAAGCAATATTTCTATTGAGATGGCTCAAATGACTAAATCTACGTTTCCAATAGCCTACAACGTTATGTTTACGACGGAAGATACGCATTTGAAACTCCTACAATACAAAGTTCTGTCTAAGAAATTGTAATAGTTTGTGCCCAACCTTTTTGAAGAAAATCAGTTTTTCAAGTGTTGTACGACGAAAGGTGAACATTGTTTAACACATTTGTCTTATGAGTGCACCCGATCCTTCACACAGACAAATCCTTTTACGTTCAAGTAACATTTGGACAAAAATGCAAACACAATGAAGTAAGATTCCAGTTTCTTTATTGTCAATGAGTTAGGCAAAACTGCACAAAAGAATCCTTAGAAATGCATGAATTTAGTTTGGAACAACAGTAGCCACACAACCTGCCCTTTCCTGTATACTTTCCATTTACTTGAATAGGAAAATAGCTGGACAGGAGGATTAATTTTTAGAGTAGCCAGAAAAAGACTAAATATATGTCTGAAGAAGATTTCAAATATAACTCTATGAAGGTAGCATAAAATGAGGATTCCTTTTAAGAGTAATGAAATGAAATGTGTAAAAATATGGCTTTAAAAGCCTGAAAAAGATTTCTAATATAGCTTTACTTGGACATTTAAGCCTTTAATTTTAAAAGCCTACATCAGAATGGTCCGATATTAACTAAGTGACACTCTGGATATGTGTTGTCTCACCCAGAGTTGGAATCAACCTGGCTTAACGGGGATACATTTTTAGAGAAGCCTGAAAAAGACTAGAAATATGGCTTTAACAGACTGAAAAATAATTCAAGTATAGCTTTACTTGGACATTTTAAGCCTATATTTTTAAAATCCTACACATGTTGTTGTTTGGGGTTTTGTTTTGGATTATTTTTCCCTTTTGGCCCTCCTTGTGTTTGTGTCCCAGTTTTTTCCTGGGTCTCGTGTTGTTGGTCCTGTCCTGTGTTCCCCAGGTGTCTGCATGTTTTGTTTCCTGCCTTATTTTGAAGTCTGTTTTCGCCTCTAGTTTTACTTCCTGTATCTGCCCGCTCTTGTGATAACCTGATGTTTTCCACCTGATTCCTTGCCCTGTTTTGTTATTGCCTTCCCCTGTGCCTGTTTTTTGGGAGTTTGAATTGTTTTTTGGATTTTGCCTTTTTTCTCCTTGTGTTGGCTGAACTGTTGACAATAAAGCCTTTTTCTGGAGCTCCCTACTACTCTGCTTTTGGGTCCTCCTTCCTCCGCTGTAACAAAATGGTCCACTATTACCTGAGTGACACACTGGATGTGTATTGTCTCACCCAGAGTTGGAATGAACCTGGCTTAACAGGATTCATTTTTAGAGTTGCCTGAAAAAGAGTGAAAATATGGCTTTGATTAACAACCTGATAAAGATTTCAAATATAGATTTAATTAGACATTTAAGCATTTAATTTTAAAAGCCTACATCAGAATGGTCTGATATTACCTGAGTGACATACCATAGAGTAGCCTGAAAAGAGTAAAAATAAGGCTTTAACAGCCTGAAAGTAAATATAGCTTTACTTGGACATGTAAGCCTTTAATAACTATTTTGACTTTACTATTTTGTTTGCTTAGGCATTTAAAACAGTAACAGTCACCAGAAAAGTGTTATGATAGTATGATTGTCCCTTAATTAATAATGTTCCTTTTGTATGGCAGTTTTTTAGGCAAATGATGAAACGGTGAGCAAAACCATTGTGGAACTTTATGTATTTTTTAAAAATCTTATATACTTTTACATTTGTAACAGAATGTCTTGCAAGATCTACAGTATTCCTTGAGTGTCTGACGAGATACAAGAAGGCAAGGCAGCTTTAGTTGTATAACACATTTTAGCAACAGGGCAATTCAAAGTGCTTTACACAAAATCAGTTAAACAGTTAAAAAAATATATACATAAAACCCAAGATAAAAAGTTACAGTGCAGCATAAGAAATTAAACATTAAAGAAATGAACAACATTTAAAGAAAGGCAACATCAAAAAGAAAGGTCTTCAGCCTTGATTTAAAAGAACTGAGAGTAGCAGCAGACCTGCAGGTTTCTGGGAGTTTGTTCCAGATATGAGGAGCATAGAAACTGAACGCTGCTTCCCCCTGTTTAGTTCTGACTCTGGGGACAGAAAGTAGAATGTAATGGGAAAATTACATAGACAATGATTTATTTTCAATAATTGTTCATTTCTTAAGTGATTAATTAGTTTTACTATTAATAAGTAAAATCCTCCAGTGTGCTGCTGAAATATATGTCTCATAAAATATATCCTACTAGTAAGTCCTTCCAGTTCTAGAGACAGCTAAAAATGTTGTGACTCTGCATCTCTCCCCTAAGGACAAATGCACAGGAAAACAAGGCCTGGAAGATATGCTGGGGTTACCATGTCCCAGGTTCTAGGTTGGAGCCAGGCACCAATCTAAAGACAAGATAGGTGTCTGTCTTCTAAAGATAGAATGACCGGTCAAGAAAACTTGACGACGGAGGACAGATTCAGAAATACGTAAGAGATCCAACCGTCTGCTTGAGCTAACTAATTGTTATGTTTAAGATTAAACTGTTTTCCAAACATGGCCTGGTTTCTGCTGGATTCACGGGGATATAAGAAACTGTCATATACTGTTTGGGACATAGAATTGTTGTCACTCTGTAACTGTACATTGTGAAAGCTGGTCTTGTCATTTTGATTGTTCTCTGCAGAAAACAATTAAACCTTTTTCACCGAATACCTTATCCCTTTAAACCAGTTTGCAGCCTGTTTTATTCTGTCTCAACAAGGTCTCTTCTCACACTGAAATTCCTCTCTCGCTGTACAGAAACTTCCACAACAAGATCTGTCCCAGATGACCTGAGAGGTCTGGGGGGGTCATAGTGTACTAGCAGATCAGAAATGTATTTTGGCCCTAAACCGTTTAGTGATTTATAAACTAGCAAAATTACTTTTAAATCAATTCTTTGAGGCACAGGAAGCCAGTGTAAAGACTTCAGAACTGGACTGATGTGATCCGGTCTCTTGGTCTTAGTGAGGACTCGAGCAGCAGCTTTCTGAATCAGCTACAGCTGTCTGATTGATATATTAGGGAGACCTGTAAAGAACCCGTTACAGTAGTCAAGTCTACTGAAGATGAAAGCATGGACAAGTTTGTCCAAATCCTGTTGACACATAAGTCCTTTAACCCTTGATATATTCTTAAGGTGAGAATAGGCTGACTTTGTAATTGTCTTAATGTGGATGTTAAAATTCAGCTCAGAGTCCATGGCTACACCAAGATTTCTGGCTTTGTCTGTTGTTTTTAACATTGTTTGAAGCTGAGCGCAGACTTTTAATCGTTCCTCTTTTGCTCCAAAAACAACCACCTCAGTTTTTCCTTCATTTAATTTCAGAAAGTTCTGGCACATCTAGCCGTTAATTTGTTCGATGCACTTAGTCAGTTTTTGTATTGGACTATAGTCCCCTGGCGATTAAGGTTATGTAAATTTGTGTGTCGTCCGCATAACTATGGTAACTTATTTTGTTGTTTTCCATCATCTGAGCCAGTGGAAGCATGTAGATGTTAAACAGAAGAGGCCCCAGAATGGAGCCTTGGGGAACTCCGCACATCATATCTGTAAGTTCAGATGTATAATTACCTATTGACACAAAGTAATCCCTATTCTGTAAGTAGGATTCAAACCAGTTTAGTACTGAGCCAGAAAGGCCAACCCAGTTTTCCAATCAGTCTAGTAATATGTCATGGTCGACCGTGTCAAATGCAGCACTGAGATCAAGTAATACTAAGACTGAAATTTTGCCACTATCTGTGTTAAGGTGGATGTCATTAAAGACCTCAACGAGAGCCGTCTCAGTGCTGTGGTGTGGTCGGAAACCCGACTGAAAGGTATCAAAACTGTTGTTTAGTGACAAGAAATAGTTGAGTTGCTGAAAAACCGCTTTTTCAATGATTTTACTTAAAAATGGAAGGTTTGATATTGGCCTATGGTTGCTCCTTAGTGACCTAGGTTGTTCTTTTTTAAGAGTGGCTTGATAACTGCAGTTTTCTGGGCCTGTGGAAAGATTCCTGAAAGAAGAGACGTGTTCACAATCTGTAGAAGATCAGAAGCCAAACAATTCCAGACATTTTTGAAAACACCCGTTGGCAGAATATCAAGGCAACAGGAGGAGGTTTTCAGATGTTGTATAATGTCCTCCAGTTTGTTATGGTTGATCGTATCGAATTCTGTCATATTGGAACTAGTTTTGCTTGAACACTGTGACAACACATATCCTGTACTTTATATAAAGGGACTGACTGAGGGCTGGGTCATGACCGAAAGAACGAGATCCAGGGTACAGGTGGCGAAATGGGTTTCCTCAGGAAGATGGCTGGCGTCTCCTTAGAGAAATGGTGAGGAGCTCGGAGTAGAGCCACTGTTCCTTTGCGTCAAAAGGAGCCAGTTGAGGTGGTTCGGGCATCTGGTAAGGATGGCGCCTGGGCGCCTCCTAGGGAGGTGTCCCAGGCAGGTCCAGCTGGGAGAAGGCCCCGGGGGAAGACCCAGGACTAGGTGGAGACCCGATACCTGATAAGCGGATGAAGATGGATGGATGGATGGAAAAGGGTCTTCTTTTATATATGGTGGCCATTTCCAGGGTTACGCTTCACACCTTTTTTTTTTAAAAAAACCCCTCAAAAATAAGAGAAGACAAAGCCGGTAAACACCGGACGTCCTCCCAGCTAGAGCCCAACCAATTTATTGGCCGATATTAGGCATTTTTCAAACTATCTGTATTCATATTAATTCATCAGAGTCATTTATAATGACTCTGATGAATACACTTTAAAAATGACAAAACACCCTTATGAATGTTGGCACTGTATAGTTTGTCCACCAGAGGGCGCTCTACAACGTCTGTTGAAACTCATGTATTTTTTTAGCTGCATTATCATTTTATTTTGAGGACTCATAACTAACATTAGGGAAATCTTTGTTTTGTTACATGTTTCTGGATTTAAAAACAATTTGTGTACAGGGGCTGGTCATATAATTAGAAAATCATGAAAAAGTCAGTAATTGCATTCAAAAAGTGAAATTTGTATATTATATTAATTCATCACACACATTTCAAATGTTAATTTATTTTAATTGTGATTACAACTGAAAACCCCAAATTCAGTATCTCAGAAAATTAGAATATTGTGACAAGGCTCAATATTGAAGACACCTGGTGCCACTCTAATCAGCTATTTAACTCAAAATATTTGCACAGGCATTTAAATGGTCTCTCAGTCTAGTTCTGTAGGCTACACAATCATGGGGAAGACTGCTGACTTGACAGCTGTCCGAAAGACGACCATTGACACCTTGCACAAGGAAGGCAAGACACAAAAGGTCATTGCTAAAGAGGCTGGCTGTTCACAGAGCTCCGGGTCCAAGGGCATTAATAGAGAGGCAAAGGGAAGGAAAGTTGTGGTAGAAAAAAAGTGCACAAGCAATAGGGATAACCGCACCCAGGAGAGGATTGTGAAACAAAACCCATTCCAAAATGTGGGAGAGATTCAGAGAGTGGACTAGAACTGCAGTCAGTGCTTCAAGAACCACCACACACAGACGTATGCAAGACATGGGTTACAGCTGATGCATTCCTTGTGTCACGCCACTCTTGAACAAGACACAGCGTCAGAAGCGTCTCGCCTGGGCTAAAGACAAAAAGGACTGGACTGCTGCTCAGTGGTCGAGTTATGACCACTCAGTTATGTGAAAGTAAATTTTGCATTTCCTTTGGAAATCAAGGTCCCAGAGTCTGGAGGAAGAGAGGAGAGGCACATAATCCATGTTGCTTGAAGTCCAGTGTAAAGTTTCCAGTCAGTGATGGTGTGGGGTGCCATGTCATCTGCTGGTGTTGGTCCACGGTGTTTTCTGAGGTCCAGGGTCAACGCAGCCGTCTACCAGGAAGTTTTAGAGCACTTCATGCTTCCTGCTGCTGACCAACTTTATTGAGATGCAGATTTCATTTTCCAACAGGACTACCAGTACCTGGTTTAAGGACCATTGTATCCCTGTTCCTAATTGGCCAGCAAACTCGCCTGACCTTAACCCTATAGAAAATCTAATAATCTAAATCTAATCTAATGTGCTAGACCCAACAACGCATAAGAGCTGAAGGCCACTATCAGAGCAACCTGGGCTCTCATAACACCTGAGCAGTGCCATAGACTGACTCCATGCCACGCCGCATTGCTGCAGTAATACAGGCAAAAGAAGCCCCAACTGAGTATTGAGTGCTGTACATGCTTATACTCTTCAGTTGGCCAACATTTCGTAAAATCCTTTTTTGTATTTGTCTTAAGTAATATTAAAATTTTCGGAGATACGGAATTTGGGATTTTGAGTTATGAAACTCACAATTAAAAGAAATTAACATTTAAAATATATCACTGTGATGAATGAATGAATATAATATGCAAATTTCACTTTTGAATGGAATTACTGACAAATCAACTTTCATGATTTTCTAATTATCCATCCATCCATCCATCTTCATCTGCTTATCCGGTATCGGGTCGCGGGGGCAGCAGCTCCAGTAGGGGACCCCAAACTTCCCTTTCCCGAGCCACATCAACCAGCTCCGACTGGGGGATCCCGAGGCGTTCCCAGGTCAGGTTGGAGATATAATCTCTCCACCTAGTCCTGGGTCTTCCCCGAGGCCTCCTCCCAGCTGGACGTGCCTGGAACACCTCCCTAGGGAGGCGCCCTGGAGGCATCCTTACCAGATGCCTGAACCACCTCAACTGGCTCCTTTCGACGCGAAGGAGCAGCGGCTCTACTCCGAGCTCCTCTCGGATGACTGAGCTTCTCACCCTATCTCTAAGGGAGACGCCAGCCACCCTCCTGAGGAAACCCATTTCGCCGCTTGTACCCTGGACCTCGTTCTTTCGGTCATGACCCAGCCTTCATGACCATAGGTGAGGGTAGGAACGAAAATTGCCCGGTAGATCGAAAGCTTTGCCTTCTGGCTCAGCTCTCTTTCGTCACAACGGTGCGATAAACTGAATGTAATACCGCACCAGCTGCTCCGATTCTCCGACCAATCTCACGCTCCATAGTCCCCTCACTCGCGAACAAGACCCCAAGGTACTTAAACTCCTTCACTTGGGGTAAGGACTCACTCCCTACCCGAAGAAAGCACTCCATCGGTTTCCTGCTGAGAACCATGGCCTCAGATTTAGAGGTGCTGATCCTCATCCCAGCCGCTTCACACTCGGCTGCGAACCGATCCAGTGAGTGCTGGAGGTCACAGGCCGATGACGCCATCAAGACCACATCATCTGCAAAAAGCAGCGATGAGATCCCGAGCCCACCGAACTGCAACCTCCCCGCCCGACTACGCCCGATATCCTGTCCATAAATATTACAAACAGGATTGGTGACAAAGCGCAGCCCTGGCGGAGGCCAACCCTCACCTGGAACGAGTCCGACTTACTGCCGAGAACCCGGACACAGCTCTCGCTTTGGTCATACAGAGATTGGATGGCCCTGAGAAGGGACCCTCACCCCATACTCCCGCAGCACCTCCCACAATTTCTCCCGGGGACCCGGTCATACGCCTTCTCCAGATCCACAAAACACATGTAGACTGGTTGGGCATACTCCCAGGCCCTCCAAGATCCTTGCGAGAGTGAAGATCTGATCCGTTGTTCCACGGCCAGGACGGAATCCACATTGTTCCTCTTCAATCCGAGGTTCGACTATCGGCCGAAACCCTCCTTTCCAGCACCTTGGAGTAGACTTTACCAGGGAGGCTGAGAAGTGTGATACCCCTGTAATTGGCACACACCCTCTGGTCCCCTTTTTTGAATAGGGGAACCACCACCCCGGTCTGCCACTCCTTAGGCACCGTCCCAGACTTCCACGCAATGTTGAAGAGGCGTGTCAACCAAGACATCCCCTCCACACCCAGAGCTTTCAGCATTTCTGGACGGATCTCATCAATCCCTGGGGCTTTGCCGCTGTGGAGTTGTTTGACTACCTCAGCGACTTCCACCAGGGAAATTGACGACAATCCCCATCATCCTCCAGCTCTGCCTCTACCACAGAGGGCGTGTCAGCTGGATTTAGGAGTTCCTCAAAGTGCTCCTTCCACCGCTCTATTACCTCCCCAGTTGAGGTCAACAACGTCCCATCCTTACTGTATACAGCTTGGATGATTCCTCGCTTCCCCCTCCTAAGGTGGCGAACGGTTTTCCAGAAGCACCTTGGTGCCGACCGAAAGTCCTTCTCCATGTCTTCTCCCACACCCGCTGCTTTGCCTCTGTCACGGCAGAGGCTGCAGCCCTTCGGCCCGTCGGTACCCTGCAACTGCCTCCGAGTCCTCCGGGATAACATATCCCGGAAAGACTCCTTCTTCAGTCGGACGGCTTCCTGACCACCGGTGTCCACCAGGGCGTTCGTGGGTTACCGCCCTTGAGGCACCTAAGACCCTATGACCACAGCTCGCCACCGCAGCTTCAGCAATGGAAACTTTGAACATTGTCCACTCAGGTTCAATGCCCCCAGCCTCCACAGGGATGCCCGAAAAGCTCCGCCGGAGGTGCGAGTTGAAAGTCCGTCGGACGGGGCCTCCTCCAGACGTTCCCAATTCACCCGCACTACCCGCTTGGGTTTACCAGGTCTGTCCAGAGTCTTCCCTGACCCAACTCACCACCAGATGGTGATCAGTTGACAGCTCTGCCCCTCTCTTCACCCGAGTGTCCAAAACATACGGCCTCAGATCAGATGAAACGATTATAAAATCGATCATTGACCTTTGGCCTAGGGTGCTCTGGTACCACGTACACTTATGAGCATCCCTATGTTCGAACATGGTGTTTGTGATGGACAATCCATGACTAGCACAGAAGTCCAACAACAGACAACCACTCTGGTTTAGATCAGGAGGCCGTTCCTCCCAATCACGCCTCCAAGTATCTCCATCATCACCCACGTGTGCGTTCAAGTCCCCCAGCAGAACTATGGAGTCCCCTACTGGAGCCCCATACAGGACTCCATTCAAGGTCTCCAAGAAGGCCGAATACTCCGAACTCTTGTTTGGTGCATACGCACAAACAACAGTCAGAGTTTTCCCCATCACCCGCAGGCGTAGGGAGGCGACCCTCTCGTCCACCGGGTAAACTCCAACGCAGCGGCGCTCAGCCGGGGACTTGTGAGTATCCCCACACCCGCCCGGCGCCTCACACCCTGGGCAACTCCGGAGTAGGACAGAGTCCAACCCCTATCCAGGAGTACGGTTCCAGAACCGAGACTGTGCGTAGAGGTAAGCCCCACCAGATCTAACTGGTAGCGCTCCACCTCCCGCACAAGTTCCGGCTCCTTCACCCACAGAGAGGTGACGTTCCACGTACCAAGAGCCAGCCTCTGCCGCCCAGGTCTGGTCCGTCGAGGCCCCTGACCTTCGCCGCCACCCATATGGCAGCGCACCCGACCCCAGCGGTTCCTCCCACAGGTGGTGGGCCCATGGGATGGAGAGAGAGGAGCCACGTAGCTTTTCGGCTGTGCCCGACCGGGCTCCGTGGCAAACCCGGCCACCAGGCGCTCGCTGACGAGCCCGCCGTCTGGGCCTGGCTCCAGACGGGGGCCCCGGGCTTCCTCCGGGCAGGGTCCCTCGATCCCTTCCTCGATTTGTCATAGGATTTTTGAACCATTCTTTGTCTGGCCCCTCCTGAGACCACTTTGCCATGGGAGACCCTACCAGGAGCACAAAGCTCCAGACAACACAGCCCTCAGGTTCATAGGGACACACAAACCTCTCCACCACGATAAGGTGATGGTTCCCGGAGAGGAATGATTTTCATATTATTCATTAATAAGCTCTCCAATGCCTCTCTGAGTATATGACTTCTGTATCTTTCCACTGTGTCTTTTCCTTGTAGGAGACAACTGAATTTGTTATGTCTCTGCATTTGTCCTCCAAGGACCTTTCAAGGTTTTTGATGCTATTCTTTGACAATTTTACCTTTTTTTCCCCAGCAATTGCTAGAATCAGCCTCTTATGATTTGTCACTGCAGCGTTCTAACTTTAGTGTTCTGTGTCTCTAGGAGCAGACCTGTTTCTTAGAGACGGACATGGTGGACTACATGCCGTCCGGTGATCCTGGACACTGTCCCCGTCTGCGCCTGGCGGGGTCCCTGACCACCGGGCTGTATATTGCCATCCAGCAGTCGGTGCATTTTACAGTGCTACAGCTGGTTGCCGCCGGCAACAACCGCTACAGCGTGAAGCACATCTTTACCACACAGGTAGTGATGTCACTTGTCTCTCATCTACCCTAAAAACATATATAAATATTAACTTTGATGGGATTATCACCAGGAATTTATTGAATCAATTTAATTTTAATACTTTTTTACTCCTAAGTATTTGCCTATTCAACCAGAAACAATATTCTGTTCTGACTAGTTTTGTTTTCAAAAGACTTTTGACTGTTTATCAATAGGAAACATTGGCTTTTACACTGACCCCAAACACCATCAGGGGCGTCTGGATGTGTCAGGTTCAAGACACTTTAACTTATTAAATCAAAGACGGTCAAGCAAGAAAACGAGACTCAGACGGTAGTTAGCAGTTAATAGACAATTGCAAGAGGTGATGGTCTCACCTAGACTTGGAATCAAGCTGGCTTAACAGGAGGATTCCGTTCTACAGTTGCCTGAAAAAGAGTAAAATATGGCTTTAACAGCCTGAAAAAGATGTCAAATATACTGTAGATTTACTTGGACATTTTAGCCTTTAATTTTAAAATCCTACATCAGAATGGTCCAATATTGACTGTGTGACACCATGGATATGTGATGTTTCTCTCAGACTTGGAATGAAGCTGGTTTAACAGGAGGATTCCGTTCTACAGTTGCCTGAAAAAGAGTAAAATATGGCTTTAACAGCCTGAAAAAGATGTCAAATATACTGTAGATTTACTTGGACATTTTAGCCTTTAATTTTAAAATCCTACATCAGAATGGTCCGATATTGCCTGTGTGACACCATGGATATATGATGTGTTACCCAGACTTGGAATGAAGCTGGCTTAACAGGAGGATTCCGTTCTACAGTTGCCTGAAAAAGAGTAAAATATGGCTTTAACAGCCTGAAAAAGATGTCAAATATACTGTAGATTTACTTGGACATTTTAGCCTTTAATTTTAAAATCCTACATCAGAATGGTCCGATATTACCTGTGTGACACCATGGATATGTGATGTTTCTCTCAGACTTGGAATGAAGCTGGTTTAACAGGAGGATTCCGTTCTACAGTTGCCTGAAAAAGAGTAAAATATGGCTTTAACAGCCTGAAAAAGATGTCAAATATACTGTAGATTTACTTGGACATTTTAGCCTTTAATTTTAAAATCCTACATCAGAATGGTCCAATATTGACTGTGTGACACCATGGATATGTGATGTTTCTCTCAGACTTGGAATGAAGCTGGTTTAACAGGAGGATTCCGTTCTACAGTTGCCTGAAAAAGAGTAAAATATGGCTTTAACAGCCTGAAAAAGATGTCAAATATACTGTAGATTTACTTGGACATTTTAGCCTTTAATTTTAAAATCCTACATCAGAATGGTCCAATATTGACTGTGTGACACCATGGATATGTGATGTTTCTCTCAGACTTGGAATGAAGCTGGTTTAACAGGAGGATTCCGTTCTACAGTTGCCTGAAAAAGAGTAAAATATGGCTTTAACAGCCTGAAAAAGATGTCAAATATACTGTAGATTTACTTGGACATTTTAGCCTTTAATTTTAAAATCCTACATCAGAATGGTCCGATATTGACTGTGTGACACCATGGATATGTGATGTTTCTCTCAGACTTGGAATGAAGCTGGTTTAACAGGAGGATTCCGTTCTACAGTTGCCTGAAAAAGAGTAAAATATGGCTTTAACAGCCTGAAAAAGATGTCAAATATACTGTAGATTTACTTGGACATTTTAGCCTTTAATTTTAAAATCCTACATCAGAATGGTCCGATATTGACTGTGTGACACCATGGATATGTGATGTTTCTCTCAGACTTGGAATGAAGCTGGTTTAACAGGAGGATTCCGTTCTACAGTTGCCTGAAAAAGAGTAAAATATGGCTTTAACAGCCTGAAAAAGATGTCAAATATACTGTAGATTTACTTGGACATTTTAGCCTTTAATTTTAAAATCCTACATCAGAATGGTCCAATATTGACTGTGTGACACCATGGATATGTGATGTTTCTCTCAGACTTGGAATGAAGCTGGTTTAACAGGAGGATTCCGTTCTACAGTTGCCTGAAAAAGAGTAAAATATGGCTTTAACAGCCTGAAAAAGATGTCAAATATACTGTAGATTTACTTGGACATTTTAGCCTTTAATTTTAAAATCCTACATCAGAATGGTCCGATATTGACTGTGTGACACCATGGATATGTGATGTTTCTCTCAGACTTGGAATGAAGCTGGTTTAACAGGAGGATTCCGTTCTACAGTTGCCTGAAAAAGAGTAAAATATGGCTTTAACAGCCTGAAAAAGATGTCAAATATACTGTAGATTTACTTGGACATTTTAGCCTTTAATTTTAAAATCCTACATCAGAATGGTCCGATATTGACTGTGTGACACCATGGATATGTGATGTTTCTCTCAGACTTGGAATGAAGCTGGTTTAACAGGAGGATTCCGTTCTACAGTTGCCTGAAAAAGAGTAAAATATGGCTTTAACAGCCTGAAAAAGATGTCAAATATACTGTAGATTTACTTGGACATTTTAGCCTTTAATTTTAAAATCCTACATCAGAATGGTCCAATATTGACTGTGTGACACCATGGATATGTGATGTTTCTCTCAGACTTGGAATGAAGCTGGTTTAACAGGAGGATTCCGTTCTACAGTTGCCTGAAAAAGAGTAAAATATGGCTTTAACAGCCTGAAAAAGATGTCAAATATACTGTAGATTTACTTGGACATTTTAGCCTTTAATTTTAAAATCCTACATCAGAATGGTCCGATATTGACTGTGTGACACCATGGATATGTGATGTTTCTCTCAGACTTGGAATGAAGCTGGTTTAACAGGAGGATTCCGTTCTACAGTTGCCTGAAAAAGAGTAAAATATGGCTTTAACAGCCTGAAAAAGATGTCAAATATACTGTAGATTTACTTGGACATTTTAGCCTTTAATTTTAAAATCCTACATCAGAATGGTCCGATATTACTGTGTGACACCATGGATATGTGATGTTTCTCTCAGACTTGGAATGAAGCTGGTTTAACAGGAGGATTCCGTTCTACAGTTGCCTGAAAAAGAGTAAAATATGGCTTTAACAGCCTGAAAAAGATGTCAAATATACTGTAGATTTACTTGGACATTTTAGCCTTTAATTTTAAAATCCTACATCAGAATGGTCCAATATTGACTGTGTGACACCATGGATATGTGATGTTTCTCTCAGACTTGGAATGAAGCTGGTTTAACAGGAGGATTCCGTTCTACAGTTGCCTGAAAAAGAGTAAAATATGGCTTTAACAGCCTGAAAAAGATGTCAAATATACTGTAGATTTACTTGGACATTTTAGCCTTTAATTTTAAAATCCTACATCAGAATGGTCCGATATTGACTGTGTGACACCATGGATATGTGATGTTTCTCTCAGACTTGGAATGAAGCTGGTTTAACAGGAGGATTCCGTTCTACAGTTGCCTGAAAAAGAGTAAAATATGGCTTTAACAGCCTGAAAAAGATGTCAAATATACTGTAGATTTACTTGGACATTTTAGCCTTTAATTTTAAAATCCTACATCAGAATGGTCCGATATTGACTGTGTGACACCATGGATATGTGATGTTTCTCCAGACTTGGAATGAAGCTGGTTTAACAGGAGGATTCCGTTCTACAGTTGCCTGAAAAAGAGTAAAATATGGCTTTAACAGCCTGAAAAAGATGTCAAATATACTGTAGATTTACTTGGACATTTTAGCCTTTAATTTTAAAATCCTACATCAGAATGGTCCGATATTGACTGTGTGACACCATGGATATGTGATGTTTCTCTCAGACTTGGAATGAAGCTGGTTTAACAGGAGGATTCCGTTCTACAGTTGCCTGAAAAAGAGTAAAATATGGCTTTAACAGCCTGAAAAAGATGTCAAATATACTGTAGATTTACTTGGACATTTTAGCCTTTAATTTTAAAATCCTACATCAGAATGGTCCAATATTGACTGTGTGACACCATGGATATGTGATGTTTCTCTCAGACTTGGAATGAAGCTGGTTTAACAGGAGGATTCCGTTCTACAGTTGCCTGAAAAAGAGTAAAATATGGCTTTAACAGCCTGAAAAAGATGTCAAATATACTGTAGATTTACTTGGACATTTTAGCCTTTAATTTTAAAATCCTACATCAGAATGGTCCAATATTGACTGTGTGACACCATGGATATGTGATGTTTCTCTCAGACTTGGAATGAAGCTGGTTTAACAGGAGGATTCCGTTCTACAGTTGCCTGAAAAAGAGTAAAATATGGCTTTAACAGCCTGAAAAAGATGTCAAATATACTGTAGATTTACTTGGACATTTTAGCCTTTAATTTTAAAATCCTACATCAGAATGGTCCAATATTGACTGTGTGACACCATGGATATGTGATGTTTCTTCAGACTTGGAATGAAGCTGGTTTAACAGGAGGATTCCGTTCTACAGTTGCCTGAAAAAGAGTAAAATATGGCTTTAACAGCCTGAAAAAGATGTCAAATATACTGTAGATTTACTTGGACATTTTAGCCTTTAA